>JALLBH010000104.1:0-45024 GCA_036940005.1 Skeletonema menzelii
GAAAAAACCGGGCGAATGCACGGGCGAAATTGACAATGCACGGGCGAAATTGACCAAAAGACCCAAAGACCCAAAGACACGTACCACCGTACCACACATTTCTCCTCTCATTATTTAGATGTAGTCGACCGTGAGTCTCGTGACTCATACTCTGACGAAAAAGACATAAAAAAGAAGAGGAGGATGGAGAAAAGGGGAAGAAAGTCCTTGGAGGTTTGCATGCCCCCTTCCCGTTCCCCCTTCTCTCTCGGGGAATTTTTTTTCCCAGCCAAGATAGAGAGGTGGAGATCTCTGTTCCAGATAGGCTAAGAGGAGGAGCTTGGAGCTACTCGTAGATGTTCTAGCAACATTCTTTTCTATACATTAGTCTCTATGACCTACTCCAAATCCTGTTTTCCCAATTTACCTACGACAGGGTATCCTTTCTTCGTCTCAAATGTATTGATCCAGTCCTTCAAAACTTTGATTTTCTTTTCTTCCAAATCACTAACATCTGTGTTTTCCAAATCTTTTGGATCGAAGCTCATCAATGCTAGTGCACGAGAAACGTCTTTGCCAGCAAACTTTTGGTATGGCCCATCCTTTCCGTACATTGGCACTCCACCAAATGATACATCAAAGACTTTATTACCAGCTCCCACATATATTGGGACTGCACCATAACCAACGAATTCTTCAGGTACATCTTGAAGGTTTCCATCGTATTTTTCCAACTCTTCCATTGTCATAATTCTATCTGGGTTGGGAAGTTTATCATCAGGAACTAGCTTTCCTTTGATGGGATAACATCTGTAGTGCTCGAATTTCTCCATCCAATTCTCCAACTCATTCCTATCTCCAACGCCCAATTTTTCACAAGCTGATACATCATCTAACAACTTCTCGTCAAAGCTCATGGTAGCCAACGCTGCGCCACACTCTCTTCCAGCAAACACTTCATAGGGCCCCCCTGGACCATAAAAATCTCTTCCATTGGACACATCAAAGACTGTTCCATTCACCGATAGATAAACAGGCTTTTTCTCATCAGTCCTTTCATCAACAGTTCCGTCAAAATTTCGGAGTTGCTTAATAGTGAAATTGCGTGGTGGATCGGGTGTTTCCTCTTCTTCCTCTTCCTCTGTTTGTTGTTTTGTTGCGCCATTTGTCTGAAATGGAAGCGAATCATTGATCCATAGCCATCCAACAGCAGTGAAGACAACCAGAGCCAGATACTAAAATAATTAGCATGTGAGTTGAATGAAGAACTAAAGATAGGAAATGTGATTAAGAGGCCGCCGCATCGAATTGAATTGCATACATGCTTGTCTAAAAAAAAACACGTGATACCCATGCTGCAGTATCAACTCACCCCCGATGAACCTTCTACGCCAGTAATGCCGTCGCACCATTTCCCCATCTCTTTGGCAGCGTGTGATAGCGTCATATTGATGTTTAAGCGGCAGCTACGCTAAAGGTATGGGTGTTCTACTCTCCTTCTACTCTCACTCCATCGACAGTCGTCTACATAATGCGTGAAGGTGAAGTAAGAGTATTTCATTTTTTCGCTTCCGGAATGGGAAGGAGAAGAGAGAAAGAAGAAAGAGAGGAGGTCAAGTTGGCGGTGGCGGGAACAGGCGGAATCCATAAGTAAAAAAGCGCGCCCAATTACTTCTGTCGGTTTTTGCCAATTTCAATTGCCAACGCAGAAAAACACCCAACATACCACATCAATTTAAATATTCATTGCATAAAAGTGACCTACCAAAGCCGGTAAGTACCTTATGCTTACTTATCAAGCATCAGAATTATCGTAGGCAAAGAAGCATTGCGGCTGTTTTTGTCTGCAAGATAGAAGAGCACAGAACAACATGGTGGCAAAATTCATAATATCAATACTGGCAATCGCCACTCAGCAGCTGCGTTGTTGTTGTGCATTTCAGCCAGTTCTGCCATGTCACAAACAGTCGCGATGGACATTATCTGCTGCCGCTGGTGACCAAGATACAACTCTGAGCTCAAATAAGCAACTAAGCAAGAGCATAGCGCAACAATTTACTATCCGAGTGTGCACATCCACTAGCTGCAGCAAGAAACTGCATAATTTAGGATTAGATCAGTACCAAGTACTCGGCGACTTGTACGAAAAAGCAAGAATTGAAAATGTTGAAGCGGATTTGATAATAGAAGATGCAGGCTGTCGAGGAGGAAAGAATTGTAAACTGGGTCCATGTGTCGCGATATTTCACGAAGACTTTGATGGTAGCGTGGCGCTGGAAGGTATGGCTCAGACCGAGTTCAATGAGCGCGTTTTTCATGGAGTGTCGACGCAAGCTGACGTAGATCGCGTATGGAGTTGCGTGGCAAATGCAATCGATATCATGACAGATGAAGCAAACGAATCTTGAAGCGATCTTTAGCCATCGCATTTTAGATGTATTTGTTATTAAATTATGTTAGAGTACCGTGCAATAATCAATTAGAAAGTTGCTCTGGAATAATGACCAATGCTCATCAAGATGACCATCGATGTTCTCCCTCAAAGCAACGGTGTCTTTTTCTGAACTCGTCAATACATTCAAAGATCCTGTTGCACGCGCATCCAAATCTTTTGGATTTGGCAGTACATTCAAAATCCGACGTAAAGTGTTATTACTCACATGTTTGTGAATTTCAAATGAAACCATTGGCTCTGACGCGTCTCCTTGACTACCTCCTTCAATGTCATCCGATTTACTGAGAATCATGAACATAAATAATACCTTTAGCGCCTCTCGTGCATAGGAGAGCTCATCTCCGTCTGCGCCAGCAGGCAAGCATGCCTCTGTCAAGACCGAACCGCGGAATGTCCATTGTACCACATAAGATGGGTTATTGCTACGATTATTCCCTGATGATGGCGTTAATTGTAAATGAATGAATTTGTGCAATCCTGCTAAGAAAGAATGACAACCAATCCTCGTTTGATACTTTGTAACAAACTCATCAATTGAAGACATAATAGCTTTGATGCCATCAACTGTAGTTGTTGTTGTGCGATTTGAACATGTTTCCTCTGTTGACAAAGCGCACGATTCGACGGAATAAGTAACGCAGTTTTGCTCAGCATGAGACAAAAGCTCAAAGAATGAATTCTGACGATGTGTCATTGCTAACTTGTGTGCTTGACGCCGCGTTGCATCACGAACTTCAGTATATTTTTGTAGTAGGGTTGCTGCATTATTCAACGTTGTAAAGTGATCAATGTCAAGCAAGCCGCATCCCTTGAGCAGATCACAATGGCGTTTTGCACACAACTCATGTTCGTTTTTCAGGTTTGTAAGTGATACTTCCTGAGCAGCGGTGTGGCCGTTGTTGATAGCACCAATGGCGCATATTCGATCAAATGCTTCAAGTACAATCTTTCCATCGTTTGCCATCTGAGCTAGGTCATCATATGTGTTGTCTGCTATTGCCGCATCTTCATCTAGAGAAGACGACGATGATTGAGTATGTAGTGACGAAGCTGGAGATAAGCTTGACAAGTAAAATGTACGGCAATGCCGCGCAAAGTTGCGCAATTCATCATCCTCTTGCTCCATCATCATCATCACTCTTTTTCCATGCTTAAGCAATGCAAAATACTTGTGAGAATAATCTTTATATGTTGGCTTGGGTGCATTGTTACTGCCGAAGGGGAAAGCAGCAGCAATAGTATTGCCACATCATCTCTCTTCAACGAAAGGTATGGGAGATGGGAGTCGAATGTGGGATCATCTCTAGCTTGGATAGGGATGGCTGGTGGAAGGACGCGAGTTGGACCACGCGGACAGCTGATACGGACGCAGCGCGCGCCACGCGACTCAACGCTCAATCAACGCATGGCATGGCTCGCTTCTATCGTAAGATAGAACATACTATGTAGGTCCCTATGCAATCGCTAATTTTCGCCTTGTTCTTTTCCTCTTTTTTATGTCGCTCAAAATTTCATTTTTTTCTTTACGTCCATTCACCATTCACGCACGACATAACGGCGAACTGTGTACTGTGTAGTCCCATTGTTCAATGGTAGGTGCGGCAATGGCAAACAAACTTACTATGCCGAACAATAGCCAAGCCAATTTGGAAGACGTGGCGTTGTCGCTGTGTGCCCTTGGCCGTGGAAGCAGCGATGGCGAAAACAACCACGATGAGTGCATGACCAACCAGAACCCATATGAATCGGCTGTTATAAACCCTACAGCAGCCCCAATGGCGTTCATAAATAATAGTGCTGCAAGTACACCCTTCACTTCATCAGCTGTAGACATGAATAGACTGAAAATATCAGACCACGTCCCATCACCCAACGGTCCGGCCCTGAAGACAAAGGAAGTTGTCGCAAAGAAGCGTGGCTCCTCCACGAAATACAACGTAAAACCCAAGGACCCCAAGAGAGACACATCAGTATCATTTGATGAAATGAAGCGGTTGATGCGTGTGTATGGTTCCCTCAAGTGTCTGAGGAATCGCACACCCAAAGACTCAGGCAAGACCGTCAAGTTAGAGTCCATCAAGCGTAAGTTTTATAGATGGTTCCCTGACTTTGAGGAGCGGTTTGAGAAGACTCCTGATGGATGGTATCAACCTAAAATTGGTCACGAACAAGAAATGCGCTATCGTGAGGAAATGAGGAGGCAAGATCAGCAGGTATTGGTCAAGAAGAGAAATTCTAGAAGAGAAAGTAAGCTGGTTGCCACGAATCTTCTTTAAGGAGATTTATCTGTTGCTACAAATTCTTTCGCTGCATTTGAATTACAATGTGATTGATGTTTTACTAGTATGTTATTATACCAATTCTATTTCAAGCGGTTAGGAGATAATATATCTGTGCTGTGATGTTCAGGGATTGGGGGCAAAGCTATTGTTTTACTGGAAAACTCGTCAAAAATAAATCTAAATACTATATGTATCTACGTGATATCGTTCAATCTTCGTCTGATGAAAGACATAATGCTTGTGAATGAATATAAGGATAAGCGCTTCAACCTCATAAGTGACCTGATGAGTCCAATTTGCAATGCCCTCCCACACCTAATCTATCTTGAAATCGTACCAAAGCTATGAATAATACCAATTAGCAGCTTCTGGCGGCATATCCTTCTTGTTTGAATAAGAATCATCAAAGGCACAGTTGATAGCGCTGCGCGATAGGCGAGTTATCTGTGGCAATGTAAATACAACATTATACGAAAACCAATGCTTTTATCCCTGCAATGTATGAATCAGGTTGGGTTCAGCGGGCTGAGGGCCTGAGCACGAAAATGTCAGATCTTTTCGAGGTTGATTTGAAAGCAGCGGGTTCAACGTTCAAGCTCGCGCTCAGCTCATCAGCCTATTATCGACTCCTCTCATCTAGAGATAGTAATCATCTTCGAACTCAATACTTAAATACTTAGCTAGAGCAACATCAGAACAGTACGATATCCTTTTTTACAATAACAACGTAATGATGCGCGCGGTGTTTTTCCTTTTGTCAGCAATCTGTTGTAATGAGACCGCTGCATTTCTTGCTTCATCTTCAAGAGGAGCAATTAGACGATTTTCCGCTACGAGAAGTTATGTTCACTCTCTAGATGATGCGGAACTTTCAACTCCATTGACAAGAAAGGGGTTTGTGGAAGGCATCGTACAGAGTTCGTGTGGCCTTCTTGTGTTGGGTCAAATCGAACCTGCGTTGGCAAGCGGTGGTGCAACAGCTGGTGGAGCTTACTTGCTTTCTGCAAAGCAACGCTACAACAAGCGTGTGACAGCGGGATTAAAGGCATTCCTTTCCCTTGATTTGAATGATATTAGCGCTGTTGCTGCTTTTTTCGAAACCAAAGATGAGGGTGGATGGGAAGATCTAAGTGCTGCTGCGTACTTGTTGGCCAATGCATTTCGTACAAATAGCTCGAAGGCTCCCGATAGCTTACCTAGCGTGAAGAGTTGGAAGGCATTTGCTAAAGATGTTGACCTCCTCCAAAGAGGTCTCGCGAAGAAGGATATGGGCAAAGTTGCTTCTTCGTACAAGAATGCAGAAGAAAAACTCGATGAATACCTAGCAAATGTGGAACTTCCGACGGTGATGGAATTGAAGCAAATGTAAGCTGTAGCGAGAGAGGCCTCAATCATCGACTGTTCATTAACATAAATTACTTCTTTGGGCCCACACTTTGTCCTCTGACAGGAACGAATTCTGTTTCTTCCGTCATGGCCCTTTCACGGGGAATCATGGGTCTCTTCATTAGTCGTGAACCTTTAAAGCTCAAGCTCTTCATAAGGTCATTATCTGTCTGATGCAATGCATCGGTAGCATCGACTGTTTCCGTCTTCTTAGAACCAGACCATATCACTAGGAGTGATCCACTAACTACCACTGTATTTCCTAACCAAGTTATCCACCCTGGTAGAGTTGCAACTCCAACTGCAATCCCCTGAAACAAAGCGACCACTGGCTCCATTAGCATGACCATTGCAACAACAACTGGATCGAAGTACTTCATTATGGCAACGTATCCTGCGGTTCCTACGCCATTGCAGACGACAGCTACGTACAACTCTAGGAAGAGCCTATCTTTTCGCAAGCTGGTCCATCCGAAAAGTCCGATTTCATCATCAGTGGAATATTCGTATGGTTGACCAGAAAAAATAATATAAGCCAACTGAAACACCGAGGCTTGGACAAATATCAAGAACATAAACAAAAATAGATCAATCTTTGGCCTCAAATTCTTGGCAGCTGTGAGATAGACCGATACTCCGATAGATGACAACAATGCAAGCAAGTTTCCAATCATAGCTCGAGAACCAACATCATTGTTTTCATCGTCCGAAACTTCAGCAGGAGCCATAGCACAAATTGACGCGCCAATTAAGCCAACCGCAGTGCCCAGCCCCTCTAGAGCAGCAACTCTTGCACCCAATACTAACTTTGAAAGAATTATTATCAAAGATGCCAGATTTGAGAGGATCATTGCGTTGACCAAAGAAGTAAACTCTAGTGAAGCTGCAAAAGATGTATTCATAATGGCGTAGTTCATTGCTGCAAATGGAAGGACAATGAACATCTCAAACGAAGATAAACCCGAAAGATCAATCTTGCCAGATTTCACAGCTGGAAAGAAGAATAAAATGCTTGTAGAAGTCAGCCTCCAGAAGATTTTCATTTCAGGGGTTACTTGCCCATGTTGGAGATCGAGCGCCGCTCCAATAGACGCTAGAGCGAACAAGCCAGAAACAAGTATTACATAACCAACCAAAGGCACTTTTCTATCAACCACTAGGTCTAGATGAACTTCTCTCAGAGACTCCCCATGCGCATTAGGAACGATGATTGTGGACACCTGGAGTTCAACGTGGGCTACATCAGTCGGCAATGGAGCAAAAGCACCCTCATTAACAATGGTGTGGGTAGCTGCAGATGTTCGAAAGCTAGTTGTTCCAGCTACCTCTGGGAGAGCGAGGACGAACTTTCCATCAGTATCTCCTTTATTTGTTCCACCATACTGTTGTTTGTTGACACTTCCTGCTCTATGTTCTGGAATGTTGAGTAGAAATGCTTCATGCATACCTCCCGCTGTCTGAATGGATGAACAAAAACTGCTCTGCGTGACTGCTTTGTGTCTGGTATCGTCACCAACATCCTGATGAGTGTGGACAAATGCATCGGCAGCAACCGAAACAAAAGCAGTGGCGTTATCAGTATCACCGCTGTTTGTCGAATCCCCCAACAAATGTCCTTTTTCCTCATCCTGATCGTGATGCCCTGGAATGGAAGTTGATGCGACATCGTCTTCATGCAAAAACTTGACAAGCTCTCCTTCACTAATACCAGGCAGAAGACGTGTTGCAGCAGTCAAATCAAGAACACCCTCAATGCATGGAGCTGCAGAAATATGAGTTTGATTGTTTGGACTGTCATTATATTCCAAGAGCTGATCAATGACGCGTGTTGGTGCCTCTAATACAAAATCGGTGCCATCACCTACTTCAAAGCCTGTCGCTGCAACAGCAGCGGGGATCGACAGTGTCGCTATGTCCACATGCCGATGTTTATCTTTATCCACGTCCATAATGCTGTGTTCTTCTTCCTCTTCATTATCTTTGTGCAGCGTGCAGTGCAGCGCGGTTTAGCATAGCCGTCGCTCGGTTCGTTATTTGTCGTCAAAATCGCAGATCATCGACACGTAACATGAGTTACATTCACATGAACATATGTAGATAGAAGTAGTAACAGATTCGACATCATGTCGTAACAGCATCATACATACTTCATCAGTTCCGTGCCGTCACATCAGCAACGTCACAACCTGTCACAACCCACCAATACTTAGACTTAGACAATAGAGTACATAATATTGGTACAATAAGTAGCGAAGATCCACAATCCCATCGCACATACTGCCAGTATATCCAGCGCCATGGCATTATCCTGCATGACAGTTACAGAGTAAACGGAATCGTAGTCCAAGATGGAGAGCACTGCTTGCGCCTCTAACAGGCCTTTAGGAGCAGCGAGCGCCGAACAATATTCTTACTTTCACGATGAGTCTGCCACCATAAAGCTCTACCCTGCCGTATCCACTGCAACACCATGGACAATGAACGCGCACGTGTATTTGGAATCTTCTTCAACTCTCAAATCTACAACTCCTCTTGCTGGCGTGGAAACACACACTCCATTTGCGGACAATGTACTCAAGTTGATCTCGCGCTATTCAATGCGAAGATTGCTCATAAGGGTAGGAGATGTCGCTAGCGCGAACACAGCGGATGACAATGATATCCCCCATGATGTTGATCAATTGCTTCGTGAGGAACTGGCCAGAGGACCATCGGGTACTTCTGTGCTGGCCTCATTTATCGAATCAGATATTGAAGGGGGGCATCGCAGCAACAAAAACAACCGACATTCAAAAGAATATTACCAATACAAATACGCATCTTTCTCCGATATTTATTAGACAACAATCTTTTCCCACCATGTGGAGCTCCTTTAGATTCAGTACGGGTGAGGAAACATGGACATTCTACAATCGCACAAACCCCCAAGAATGAAACAAGGCAGAAGAATAACAGTGTGGAAGTGGAATCCGTGTTGGCCGCTGATGCCGCTACCTTTTGCAATCCTGGCATCCAAGCTCTCTTGCTGTCCAAGGGAGCAAGAACAGGAGAAGGAGGTTGGGGGGCTGCTACAAATAATGGAGCTTGCCATCCTGACAAGAATTGGGGTTTGTTTGATTCGTTATTTCCATCTACCTCGCCATCTTCGTCTGTGGCACTGTCAGATCTATTGCTTAAATCTTCATTAGATTCTGTTCTTCCATCGCCATTGGAAACAAATGCAAACAAGAGACACTCTATATGGATAGATATGACTATATCTGATCCGTGCTATAATGCGCAACTTGGCCCAGAAGACGATTTATGTACGGTACACATCTCTAGGGGCACCTCATATCAAATTGGACTTCCTTCTCCATCTTTACAAAATGCCGGAGATGAACAAAAACTCGTCCTCGATTTATCGCTTGGTGATCTCATCCTCGGCAACAAGAGAGAAGAATCGAAGGCATGGCACCCGTGTCCATTGTCTGATTCTAGTAGAGTATCGTTGTACACGCCAACTGGATTCACGCACAAGATTGCTGAAGGAACAGGCTTGATCAGTAACAACGCCAATGATGAAGTTGATGGAGGAAAGTTGGAATTCAATGCATTGAATTGGGAAGAAGGATATTTTGATTTAAGTGCACCATGGACTCAAATATATCAAAATGAACAAGGTAGCAACGAAAGAAAACCTTCATCTTTATTTGGAATATCAAGAACAGTACAGAGACCTTTGGGATTGTCATCCATTGGGACCCTCGTATCTGTATTTCGCTACGATCAAACTGCTTCGCAGCATCATTCCGCTTCGGTACAAGTTGAGTCATTGGATGTGTTGCCTGGAGCATTAATCAAACCGAAGATCAATACGTTGAGGATGATGTTGTACGAAGGCGAAGGTGCTGGCAAAGATTGTTTTATTCCTCCTTTGAATACAAGCGAATGCTCTTCAAACCAATCCAGCTATTTGAGGTGCTCTGAGATGTTGTTATCTGATTTGCAAAGCCATAATCTAGTGCTTAACTCAGATGGAACATGGCTGATTGAGCGCACGGTCATGCTTAATCCAGACTCTTCATTATGGATGATGATTGATTTTGACGAAGCCTATCTTCCTTTTCAGAAGTTCCCTGCAGATGCCAACAGGGGAATCGATGCATTTCCGTCTCGTGCAAAATTTTCAATTGAAGCAGCTACTCCTATCACACTGTACTCATCTTCCCTTCTACTCCTTCCACCGGTGCCGGATATGAGTATGCCTTTTAATGTGATTTCATTGTCTTGTACTTTATGGGCTTTCGTGCTGGGATCTTTGCTGAACGTTTTAACTAAAAGGGCGACTGAATCAGTAAAAACTGATTTCACGGGAGAGAAAGAAAAGAGACCAATCGACAAGCTGAGAGATAAGTTGAAGGACAAGATTGGTAGATTGAAACGTGTTATTAAGATGGAGCCAACGACAAAAGCACCGTAAGCATAAACTGCTGAAATTGATTCACATAAATCAAGTATGAAATAATAGACACAACGTTAATAATGAGGAAAGGAAGGCTGGCTGCTATCATTGCCTACTGGAACTTGTACCTTTAAGTATACTGGTACGGTATTTATCATATTATGTACACCTGGTGGAAAATCCTGTGAAAATCCCATCTCCTTCTATCTCTGCCTATATCCTTGTGCAACAAACATGATATCTTTATTTTACATCTTGCCATGAATCATAGAACATCACTGCATTCTAAAACATCAGGCTCTGTCCACAGAATAAAGGGACTGCAACGGCAGCTGAATGTGAGGGAATTGCAGTTGCGAAAGTGAAGCAATGACCGATGATGATATCGAAGTGATAGATTTGTTGAGCGACAGTAACTCCAGCTGCCATGAAGTTGTCTTTGACAATGTGACTGCTGCGGTTGAGCGATCACCTGCAAGACAACCGCGGCTACAAAGAAAACATCAAGACGTTATAGATGTAGATGCTGAATGCCTATCCACAGCTTCATCGTCATCTTCTTCTGGCATTCCAGGCCCGTCGCCATTCAAAAAATCACATACCGATGGATCCCATCGACCTGCTTCCGTTTCTCATTCTACTTCGGCTGTTGAAGCTAACAATGACCATGGCAAACATGATAACGCCTCTAGTTTCCATGAGGTCGATGACAAGGATAATACAATGCATGTGCCCTCCAAAGCGAGCAACAAAACGAAATCAGCCGACAGTATCATTTCAATTAGCAGTAGCAGTGTTGCAAATGACGTACTGACAAAAAGAGATGTGCCAATATCACCCACACACTTAAGTAGGAAACGATCTCCTCAAAATAATCTTATTGGAAGGACTATTAATACAAACAAACGCCGCAAAAGGAATTTTCGAAGGAGGGACATCGAAGAAGCTCCTCAATCACATGTGTATCATGGGAGAAAGAGTACTGATGAATTTCTCATTGCATTAGATGAGGGACGAAAGAGAGCTTTTTCGTCAAACGAGATAAGGAATGAATTTGAATTCATTGGGGATTGGTGGGATATGTCTTCACGTTTCAGTGAAGGTGAGAAAAAACGCTCCAAATCATCGTCGCAGGAGCAACAACTATGTACGGTTTTACCTGAAACTGTTATGGTTACTAGTGATAATGAACAAAGTGTCACTTCTGGTGTCACGCTTGAGCCGGCACTCTCAAATTCAGAGGTTGAAATGCTCAGCATGTCAAGTTCTGTGGAATGCCATACTTGTGAGAGACACTCACTACTCCTTGGTCAAATTGAAGAATTGTTGGAATGTGCGAAGACGATACCCGAAGATGAGTCATTCATTACCTACTTTGTCTCAAAAATCGAACAAATACTCGGCAGCATCGAGGAAGATGCTGATTCTGGAATAAGTATTTTCTATCATGAATGCAGTGGCACTGAGCAGTTTAATCCTAGCCTCACTATTGTCAAACTGCTTCAGGTATTTGATGGCCTGTGTCAGGTGTGTACAATAGTAACAAAACCTGACTTGAGATGGACACCAAAAACTGTGATTCAACAGTTATTCAACTTCAAGAAATCTGGTCAGTACGGCGTCATTCTCCGTGTCCTTCATCTGGCAACATATGAGCTGATAGTGTCCAGAGGGAATTTTCGCCATGATCTTGATCATGATCATGTGTTGGCAGTATCCTACGGGCTACAGATGATTGCAACAATGATGAGGAATGTCTACTCCGACTCACGTGCAAAGCTGCAGGATACCGTGGACACCGTGCAGTTTCTCAATCGACCTCTAGAATGCCACAAACGCTGCATCAACAGGAACTGTCGAGTGGGCAATAGAGGCGTCACAGTTTGTCAATCTTGTGGTTTACGATTTCATAAAAGTTGTTTTGCTCATGAAGTAGGGGTGGGTGATAAATGTTGCCCTGCATGCAAGGTTTCTGCATCCCTTCTCAAAGCATGCACAGAGGGCGATCTTGCAAATATTTACTCTCTTGTCGTTGAAAAAGGCGCTTCTCCTTTGCAAGCAGGGACACAGAGTGGTGGCTCTTTTGAGACAGCGTTACACGCGGCAGTGGGTTGCAACAATTATAATATGATGTCAATGTTGCTGTTCGGTGCCTACCTTCTGTTGAACTGTGATGCGAGCCTAAGGGAATGGAACTTTCCATCCATGGCTTGGGGGAGAGATTCAGAGGGGCTCACCCCATTTGAGAGGGCCATAGATCGTTGCTTAAAAGTGATGAATGTGAGACCTCCTACGGAGATTTTATTGTTACTGAGGAACAGAGGGGCAGATGGGGGGGTTGAAGATAAAATTCGGAGTGCACTAGAGAAACGGCATAAAATGATGCAGGTGTTGAATAGCATGACAGAATCAGATCTCATTCACTCTGACGCAAGCATGGGCATGGAGTCGGTGGCCGTTCAAGTGAGTGCGTCTGCTTCACTGAAGACAAACTTTTTCTATGTATCAAGGTCTATTGAGTCTAGAGAGACAGCTATTCGGTGGTTCGATTGTCGCTCTGGAAAAGAGAAGCGTTTATCTTCCTTTCAAGGAGACTGCACGAAAGATAAACTGAAGAAACTGCATCATGATCAGCGCCTGCCGTCATCGTGGCGAGCTTACTGCAACTATCTATGTCCTTCAAAGGGATGCCCATGCCAGATTGAAGGGTTGCGCTTTAGTTTGGAAATATTTGAAACAAATGGCAGAGGACTTGGTCTTCGTACAGCAAAAGGAGTATCAATCAAGAAAGGTGATACAATTTGCAATTATGTAGGAGAAATAGTATCGGCTTCGGAGGCCAAAAGAAGAGATGATGAGCACGCTAAAGCAGGAGAGATGGGATCATACATCATCAATTTGGATGAGAAAGGAGATGTTTGTGTTGATGCCACAACGATGAGGTCTGTCTCCGCTTTCATCAACCATTCTTGTGCTGAGAACAATACTTATTTATTCAGAGCTCTTAGACACCATTTGGATGAAAAGTTTCCATATTTGGTGTTTCGTGCAAAACAAGATATTGGTGAGTTACAAGAGCTCACTTTCAACTACGTGAAGGGGATGCCTGATGGTGAAAAGCCAACCGCGCTATGTTCCCAATGCAATCGTGAGCATTGCTTATGTCATCAATGTACCGAAATAGAGCACAGAAAACATGGTGTCATGGTCTGAACTTTCTATAACTTCATCTAAAGTGCTTTAAGGTTGGTGATAACAATTCTTGTGTATACATGAGTTACTCAGTTGCTAAATTCCACGGAACTGCCGTGGTGTGAGCAGGGCCTCTTTTCATCCACAGCTGCATCTCACGAAACGCTTTTGTGGAGATAAGACCTTCGATGTTATTGACGTCAGCAAGTAGTGACTCAAGTATTTTGAATCTGGCTTGTCGTCCCTCGTTTGTGGACTCGGTATCTTGATTGAGGAGCCATTCTACAAAAATGCTATTGTCATCATCTCCTTTGTACAACAGAAGCATCCTCACACAACACCTCCGCGAAGCCATCGCCCTCAACAAGTTGTATGCACCCAGTCGCTCTTCCACAAATGGAGATTTGGCAGATGACAGTACGCATTCTGTCGGGTCTCTTTGATTATTAGCCTCACCGAATGCATGGTAGAGTGAAAGGGAAACATAATCACTACATGCGTCCTCCTTGTCTTGCCAAATTGCCGGTTCAATTACCTGAGATAATGACGATAATATAGACGACTTCAGTTTCGGCTGCGACGAACGACTAAACAGTGAAAGCCAACCATGTAATAGCGTCGTATCTTGTAGTATAGACTTTGACATCTCCTCAGTTGATGTTGCACACGACGCAACCAGAGACGAAACAGCATAAATATACGACAGCCTCTCGCTTTCCCCGCGTGGTTCTAATGCGTGCAACGCCTCCTGGAAGCTTCTCAAAAGCGCATTGAATTTGGTTTTTGTGGATTCTACGACCGAATGTGAAGAAGATAATATCCCCACCCGACATATTTCAGTTACCAGGCGCAATGCAGCATACCCGTTAATCGTATCGAATTGGACGTCCTCGCTCGAACTTCCAATCAGATAGAGGAGACCGTTATGTAATTTGTCATTTCCTAATAGAAATTCAGCCCTCTCAGTTGTCATGGGACAATTTTTGCTCTCTACAGCGAGGCCTTCAAGCGCATCCAAGGCTGTCATTTGCAGCAATGGATCCTTGTTTGGGAAGTCAAGTGCAAGATCTAGCAGTTTCTTCATAATACCACCTGCATCGTCACTTAGAGCTAAAGCTATCTCTTTACCACCCAATAAGCAAACATCAATCATCAATGCTGCAATTCTCATTTGTGCTGTAGAAGATTCACGGATTTTGTCTTTTTGCTGTTGCTGTAAGTATTTCCATAGTGTTGCCAAATGTTGAAATAATTTCTGACAAGTACCCGACTTGTGATATTCATGATTATCAAATTTGCACAATGCAAGAAGGCCAGCATGAGCATCGGTAGCTATACCAGTTTGTGTATCACTATTTGGTGCGACCAGCAGCTTGGCCAAAGCGAGAATGAGTGCATCGCTGACTTCATAACATTGCTCAGTGGTATCCATTTTGGTAGTGTCAAACTTGTGCTCAATATCATGTCGGATCGCAGAAGCAACGGCATTCATATATTTATTTGGATATTTTCCGACAAGATGAACTAGGATCGAAAGGGAGTTATTTGGATCTATTTGAGGCAGCCACAACTTCGTGATCAGTGCAGTGACTACTCCATCAGGACCGCAAAGCTTTGATTCCAGTATCGACAAATCGGATGATGATGCGCTGTTTTCGTTCTTCAGCCTTGCAGCAAATGCAGACAGCGCTTCTTCTGCTTCTGACGGAGACACCATACTCATTGATCGTTAGTAGTTGATTGTTTGGTTTTGCAAGGGCAAGGAGATCCAAGATACTTTTATGCGTACTATACTTATTTCATTTTTTTACTCTCATCTTTCGGCTTTTTCGCTTCGGCCTTCGGCAGAGTTCGGAAATCCGGAAATCTATAACGAAACGGGGTTCCCCGACGCCCGCGTGCAGCCCCCGAGCCCGCGACGGGCGGGCCTAAAAAGAGCAAGGAGAAGGATACATAGAGGGGGGTTATGTTGTATGTAGGAGTACCATAGGTACGATACGATATATCTTACGATACAACATCATACATCCATAAAATCTCTTCTAGATCTCTTCATCTCATTATCTGCTGCGCTGATCTCGATAATACTTAATAGTATTGACGCAATATGATAAAGGCAGCTCTGTCACTCACCATCGTAATTCTAGCACTGCTGTGTTGCTTTTTCCAACCATGTCTAGGATTTTCATCACTTGAGATGATACGCCAACGCGGCGGCGGTACAAGTTACGCTTCGTCCCGAAAGCAATTCCTCCTTTTGGCAAAAGCAACCGATGAAGAGGATTCAAGTACAAGAGATGAAGCAGCAACGACATTGAACCTGTACGGAGAAGCAACAATTCGTTCTGAATCTGTGCCGCCTCCCCACGAAAAAATAAACGACTTCTTTTCACTTCCAGAATCAGCATCTTTGCTGCTTCGTGGTTCGAATAACGATGAAATAGTTGAGATTACGAATGTCGATAATGATCTTCGTGAGGCGTATAAACAACAATGCATAAAACTTAACGCAAGTGTCCCTACAGCTAATGACCTATTCTATGACGTAACAACTAGTGCTGTAAAATTTCCGGGTCTTCAAATCATGAGCATTGCTACGATTGGAACAAAGGTAATCAAAGAAGGTCATGCAGGATTTCCTGTCTATGAGTTTGTCCTCATTCGCGATGCAACGTTTGCAAAAGGAAGTAGATTATTCGTCTGGTTTTTTAACAAAGTGACCGGTAAAGACAAAGACAAAAGAGAGGATCAAGCTACGCAGTCGTTGAATAGAATCAGAGTTCTACCTATGGATGACGGTTCAATAACATTTGAATGCAATGCCAACTTATCAATAACTATCAAAATTCCTGCTGCCCTAATGAAAATTATTCCGAACAAGGAAAAGGCAGAGAAGACGGGTGGCGAATCATTGTGTGCAACATTGAAAGCTGATATTCCCACGGCTCTAAGTGACTTTCGACAAGAGTACATGAATTGGCGCAACAATGCTTAAGTCGAAGGTGCAAACGCAATTTTGTTGCGTGGTCGGATGTGCTTTGCCTCTTCTTGTGATCATAATGTGTATTAATACAGTGCGCAGCACTTACAACCGAAATGATAAATGCATGCATTATCACCTATTTTACGCGTGAAATCTTTGATAGTCAGGTACCTTTGGTTTACCACCAACTCCACCTGTTTTCTTTTTCTTCTTTTTGGCAATTGGCCTCTGCGCCCTACCATCCCCCGCTCCACCCGAAGAAGAGGATGATGTACTATTATCGTCACCGTCACCATCTTCCTCTGATGACTCGGTTGACGATTCCCCAAATGCTCTTTGTTTGTGAAATATGCAGCATCGTTTGCTTGATTTTCTCCCTAGTCCTTCGTTGTTTATTACATTTTGATCCCATGTGACATTTGAACGTGGTCGTAATGATAGTCGAAGAATTGGGTCTTCGGTAGTAGTATTTGTTTCAGTCTGTTGTTGTTGTTGTTGTTGTGTGATCACCATTGTTGACGTTGCCGTCCCAGCAGCACTAGAAGATGTACCTCTACTATCATTCACATTTATGCTGGTGTATTGAACTGATCTTCTCTCATCGTCATTATTCATATCATTGGCGGCGTTCGCATCCTGGGTGACCGCTTGATTGTTGAAAGTTTCCATGCTTTTTCTTTTACCTAAAAATATTTGCCTATCAACCAATTGCAAACGACACAGTATGCTTGCTTTCTTTGTTCCACAACCACAGCCAGCGCCCGTGAATCCGAATCGTGAAGAAGAAGTTTTGGTTTTGGTTTTTGATGGTGTTCCGTGTATTGTATGGCGTATGGCGCCCCTCTTGGCTCTGGCCTCTACACTGCCTCTACATAAGTAGGTACAATACTCTATCATGGAATATCGCTCTTGGCTCAAAATAAAGACTGAAAATACTGTTAGATCAGGTTACTTGTAAGTATTTGCTAAGTATGTATTTACTCCTGTATCTTACTCTCAGTCCCCTTTCTCGTTTTGGCGAGAAAATTATTTAAAAATTACCGACGGGACCTATATATATATTGCGACCACTCGCTCAAAGCTACGATAAACAAAAAAGAGTAGGAGTAAACAAGCAACAGTATCGTACTACTTATCTGCATTATTTTGATCGACATAAATATTGAATTGAATTATTTGTGGATCGATAGAGCAACATGGTGTCCAATATGAAGCAACTACAGCAGAACAACATTGCTATGCCTAATGTAATAGACGACCGTATCTCTTCGTGCGACAGCTACAGCACAAGAAGGAGCTACAATTTTCATTCTAACGATAACCCACAAGATCATGAAGTCACCTACGATCTTGCTGAGAACGCATTCATTCCTTACTCAACAGTCCAATCGACCGGACCGCCATCTTTTCCTTTGAAGTTTCCTGAACCGACAGCCAATAAGGCCATCACGGTCTCTACTGATGTCATCGATAACACTACGCAGAGTATTTTTCGTGCCTCCAATATAATGATGCGTAGGCCTAATCATTGCAAGACTTGTGACTCGCTGACACTGCAATCGTCTGCATCCACCAGTCCCACCAATACAGCTAGCAGCGATGCCGCACAGTTCAGTGCCTTCAATACACCGCGTGCTCCAGTTGCAGGCGCCTCATCCAAAAAGCCGCAGCATTCTCACAAAAGAACCAATTCACAGACGCCGCATACAAGTATGTCTTGTGGGATGGAATGTGATCTACCTGACGTGGCTTACTGTGTAAGGAGAAAAATCTGTGAAACTGCCTATGGTTCGATTAAACTTTGTGTGGTGCTCAAAAGAATCAACCGGAATATGGGGAATGCCAGAACAATTGACCAAAATGGTGGATTTGACACTCTGCCCGGTCGAGTAGATCAGGTGGACCAATCAATAATGTCCGAAGAGCCTACCTGGGAGACAACAGATGAAATGGTAGCCGTCAAAGTCATCAACCTGGCAAAGTATCGATCACTCCATGGGAGATCTCTAGAAAATCCCATCAATGAATTGGCAGCATTGCAACTTCTTGGAAACTACCATCCCAACATCATTTGCTTGGTAGATGCGTTACAAAATGACACGCACTTGTTCATTGTCACGCCATATATTTCCGGCGGGGATCTCTCCTTGCGTATCGTTGCAGACATGGAAAATTCCCCCAATGGGAGAGTTCATGAGTCTCAGGCCAAGATTTGGTTCCAGCAATTACTATCAGCTATCAGTCATCTCCAGAAGAAAGGAGTCTGCCATCGAGATTTGTGCATGAATAACATCGCGGTCGATGACTACGGTGATATTCGCATTCTCGACTTTGGTCTTTGTTTGAGAGTGCCTTTTGTTGATCCCAATAATAGGCATCTGGTAACTGATGTGAGTGCGGATACTTCGCGTAGGTTGATGAAAGCTCAGGGACGGGCAGGAAGCTGTGCGTACATGTCACCAGAGGTAGCACTAAATACGGGTGTGTTTGATGGATTTGCTGTTGATTTGTGGTCTGCGGGGATTTTGCTCTTTGAGATTGTTGTGGGCAAAAGTGAGTATTATTTTATCATTGTTAGATTATCTATCTCACTTGTTGCACCCCCTCGCCAATGATTTACTCACCACCTGATCTCATTTCATCTTCTCTCGCCAATCAGAACCCTTTGCGATGCCTGATCAAAATGATGTAAACTTTCGAAGAATATCCATTGACAGAGATCTTGATGGTTTCCTTCGGGCAAAGAATATACATTTGGATGCAAGTATTGTCAATTTGTTACAGAAAATGTTGTCGGCCGACCCTCAGCAACGCTTGACTTTGTCAGAGATTGTAGACCATCCCTGGATGCGAGGTAGTCACGGTGGAGCAAGTCCCGCACCTTCTGCAGCGGATAGGATGAACATGTGGTTTGTTGCAAACGATTCTATTGATGATGCAGGTGACATGAACCTATCACAGTTCAACAGGCTTCGAGTAGACACTACATCAACCATCTTTACCTTGGAGAAAGAAATGATGGAAATGGATGATAACACTATTGGAAGTTCTGAAGACCGCGTATCACCTTTTTCAGATATCCTGATTGAAGGTGAAAAGACGGATCGCTCGTTCAAGCCGAAGACTTTTCCTGCTGCTCTCAAATCAAAAAGTTTCTGGCGTGGCGTGATAAAAACCATTTACGCATCAATATCATCATTGGTAGTAAAGAAATCGAACAAAAATGACGTTACTACGTTTTCTGGCGAAAATCAAGTCAAAGTTACAGGAAGCTTGTGTTGAATAGAGCCTTTGGTTGGTGCAGTGTGCATAGAGTGTAATAACTTCTTTCTAAATCAAGAATTTTGCGATTACTTTCGAGCGAATCAAATTATGTTGTTCAAGCAGTGCATGACTTCTCATTCTTTGATCGCTGCTGATGCCGCCGCAGCAGCTTCGGCCCTCTTCCTCCTCTTTTCTTCTGTAAGTCTCTTGATTTCGTCTTCCTGACTAATTCGTTCTTGATAATTCTTCTTCGCCTTTCTCCTATCACGGACGAACCCACCCATACCCAATAAATTGTTCCAAAAACCCATAAAGAAACTCTTGACACTAAAGAACTTTCCAGAAGAGACAACCTTGGCCTTTGTACCCTTGACTTGGATGACTAAAGTTGGATATTCACCAGTTTCAGGGTCAGGCGAGAGATCAGTGGGAACAACATCAACACAGGGCTTTAGATACTTTCCATTGCACAATGAATCACATGTGCCACACTCTCCTTTCCCGCATCCATACTTAATGTATTGACCTGCTTGGGATGCTACAAGCTTCAACGGCTGACCAGGCATAGCAGAGGTTTTGAGTAGCGTGACATCTTCTCCTGTTCCTTGCTGGAATGTGATTGGGATTGCGCCTACAAGTCCTTTCTGTTCGGGAGATAATTCGCCTGAGCCGGTCGCTTCGGCAAGAGATGCCTTCTTCTTCCATTTTGGCACATAGCGTTCTTTTTTGGCAGGTTTTTGTTTTTCCTCAGTGGACATGTAAAGCTGCGATGAGGAAGATGATCTAGCAGCACTAGATTGTATAGAGGACGGAGCAAATGCGTTGCAGTAGCATGCAAGCCCTATCACGATAATTAGTTGACGAAGGAGTAACTCCATCTTGTCGTTGCTATGTAGGAGTAGCGGTTGTATTGCACGTATTGTATCTTCAAAGAATAAATAGTACTCCTACCTATCAGAAGGTGATGTCGAGATGGAAAAAGAGTTCCAACTTTTCAACCCGAATCCTGATTTTTGAGTTCAATCAAGGAGGAGGCGGTGAGGAATGTTACGGATATTTTTCGATCTCCCTCTCCCTCTACGTGGAGGTAAGCAACGGACAGGCATTTCCAAGCTTCTAATAATTTTATATTTTGTTGATTCATCACTGTGCAAAGTTGATGCAATTAGGTAACGTAAAAGCTTGCGTTTAGTATCCGGCACTCCACAAGTTCAACACCTCAGCGAAATAGGGTTCCATTGGATCTTCCTCAAGATCCGAATCATGCCATCATCTCATTTTTTAGCATTCAGCAAAGAACACAAAGCTAAGTAGGTAAAGCATCAAACATACTTCTTCCCAAGCATTGCCGACGTACTACCTGCACTACACCCAACATTCATCATGATCCGCAACATTAGTATTGCTCTTCTAGCCCTTGTGGTGGCAAGTACCGATGCCTTTAAATTCATGTCCAATTGGCAACCACCCAAGATTTTGACGGATGAGCAAAAAGTCAAGATTGCTCAGATGGAAGAGCGATTCGGAGATAAAAGTGAGTTCTTTTCGAGACGTTTTAATGGGCATTGCTATCTATGGATTCCTTCTGATGCATATCGCGCAACATTTCTTCTTCTCCTCAACTTCTTCAATGCACACAGAGCTGGTAGTCATCACTGGCTGTTCTTCTGGCCTGGGCCGACAGACCGTCAAAAACCTTCTTGCCACAAACAAGTATCATGTCGTCGGTGCAGTCCGCGATGTAGATAAAATGGAAGCTGTTGCTGAAATCGAAGAATTTGATATGGACAATTTCCACATCATGAACTGTGAGCTGAACTCTTTCGAAAGTGTCGAAAAGTTCTGCGAGGAACTCAAGGAATATCAATTGGGTAAACCGATCGATCGCTTGATTTGCAATGCAGGTGTGTACCAACCCTCGTTGCCCTACGCTAAGTGGAGTGTTGATGGACACGAGCAAACTATGCAGATTAACTTCCTATCACACTTTCTGATGGTTTCGAAACTCATCGAGCGAATGAGGGATGCCTCTGATCCGCGTGTTATCATGGTAGGGTCTGTCACTGGAAACGACAACACTGTTGGTGGTGGAGGTGTCTACCCCATTGCAGACTTGAAAAACCTTGACGGGTTCAAGGCTGGGTTCAACAATCCTGTTGCTATGGCGGACGGTTACGGGTTTATTGGTGCCAAGGCCTACAAAGACTCCAAACTTTGTTTGATGATGATGTCCAATTTCCTTCACGCCAAATATAACCGCAATACGGGCATTGCTTTCTCCAGTATTTACCCTGGATGCATCGCTGAAACTCCCTTGTTCCGAGAGAAGCGGGCCTGGTTCCGTAAATACTTCCCTATCTTTATGAAATACATTACAGGAGGGTGAGTAGTCTGCTATTAGTTGGCTCTTTTTCACGATCCCTTTCCCGCACTCAACCTTCTCGTTTTATCTGTATCAGGTATGTTGGTGTTGAAGAAGCTGGACAAAGATTATTCCAAGTTGCTCATGATCCAAGATGTAGCAAGAGTGGAGTTTACTGGAGCTGGAACGGTGGACCTCGTGAGGGAAGAGGTGCAGCTGCGCTCGAGAAGTCAGGACAAATCAGTGGTGGAGGAGGAGCAGGAGGTGGTTGGGACTCAATCTACGAGAATGACCAATCAGACAAGGTCAACAACCTGGAACTCTGTGTCGATCTGTTCAAAACTGCTACTGATATTACTGGTGCCCAATGGCCAGAAGCGAAGACATTCACAAGCCCATGTCCTACTCTTAAAGTTATTAGTGCGGTCAGCGCAAACATGATTGCCAGAGAAGAGTTGAAACGTATGGCTGGTGAGTTGATGTTACTGTTCAAGGCAATTGGCAAATTCATTACGCAATGCATCGTTGTCTAAACATCATTCTTTTCTAACAAATTCCACAGAACGTCCAGGATTCAACGCAGATGGAACCCCAATTAAATTAGGAAAGAGGAGGAAAGCAGCACTTATCGCAGACAAAGTAATTGTGAAAGGTGTTATTGGCAATACTGTCGGAAGGGTAGGAAAAATTGCAGGAAGGCTCTTACTCGGAAAGGTACCAGAAACGGCTACCTCCGGATCGTTCCAGGAAGAGAAACCATTAGAGGAGCAAGCTGATACAGCACCAGCAAAACAGTCGAGCTCTACTGTAGTGGAAATTGAAACTATTCAACCATCTACTCCATTCATTGACATCGTGAATGAAGATGACAAATCAGCGCTTGAGGGAGAAATCTTTGACCAAGTCTTTGCCAACGGGAAGAAGAGCGAGGATTCTAATAAAGAGAAGGAATGGAAGGTTAATGTTGAGGGGAAAGAACTTGCCACTGCAGCTTAAGCATGCAAGAAAAGAATAGTTCTATCAGGGGACAATTGAGGGTAAGTATCATCGTATCAGAGGGGGCAATGTAAATAAATATGTTTTGTAATCTTTTTATCTAAAGAAATAGTTATAATCCATCATTCGCAAGCTCTTGCTCGACCATAGCACCGAAGTCTTTTAACGCTCTTCTTTCGTCCTCCGATAGGTCTCTAGGCTTCGAGTCAATAACACATAAAGTCCCTATCGGCATTTTACTGCTTTCGTCTTTGCACGCCACTTTAATTGGACAGCCAGCGTAAAACCGAATGTTGGGCGATCCCTCAACAAGAGGATTGTCAGCAAATCTATCATCTTGTAGCGCATCCGGTACCACCATGATGTCGTCCGTCAAGATTGCGTGAGCACAAAATGCAGAGTCACGGGGAGTTTCGGCTGCGCCAGGCAGACCCTGGTTTGATTTGAACCACTGCCTGTCTTCGTCCACTAACGACACCAAACTTATCGGAACTTTGAACATGGCTTTTGCAAGGCGAGTGATACGATCAAACCGCTCTTCTGGTAAACTATCCAGAAGGCCTGTACTCTTTAGAGTATCCAGACGCTCCGATTCATTCTCGGGCAAAGGAGCACGACGCCACCGAAGAGGCATCCTCAAAAGTGACACTTGAATGCGAGTGAATAGATATGATGGCGAGTAGGGTCCTTGGATGAAATCGTCGATACTCAACCTCTCAGCGGTTAATCGCGCCCTTTGTCCCTCACCAGGACACGCAATCACTAGCATTGGTACATTCTTTCCCCATTCCCCCATTTCAGTGCGGATGACCTTACAAAATTCGAAACCTGTGCATCCAAAGAGACGATTATCCAGTACTATCACTGATGGATGATTCTGTTTAGCGAAGCGTAGAAGCTCATCTCTACTCTGCAACACTTCTACCTTGGGAGAATTAGCAGTGGACTCCAGCATATCACGTATTGGACCAGAAGCAGACTCATAGAACCCGAGAAGCACACATTGTTGGCCTGTATTGACAGAACGAGGCGGCGATATATCATCGTCAACGTGACGTATACTATCTTTCTTACTTTCCGCAACATCTCCATCAACAGAAACATCATTTTCGTCTAAAAAGGCATATGGGTCCAAATCATAAGTGTCACCTTCTTTTGCCGCATCAACTTTCAACCTGACGTTTTCCTTGTCACCGCCACATTTCTCTTCAAGCTTCTCTGCCAGTTCTCTTGCATACAAAAGCACCTCATCCATTTGATCGTCATTACGTTGGGGGTCGTGATGAAATAGAAGCAATTGTTTGACATTGGCATAAAAAGCAACTTCAACCACGTATTCCACAGTAGAATGCCCCCAATATTCTTTTGATGCCGGTGAACCAGGAGCATACTCGGAGAATAAATATTGACAATCATGAACCAGAACGTCCACATCTTCAAAAAATTGAGCATGGTATTGATCAGCAGTACAATTTGGCTTCCGGGGGTCACGCGGAGTGAAGCCGCCGTTGGCAAGAGCATGATCAAAGGGTTCGTGATCGGTAATATACGCCATTGATACACCACGCTTCTTCCTACGAAAGTGCTGCTGTGATGACGATGGCAAAGGAATTTGTGCAAACTCCTCAAGTTTATAGCCCAAAGTAAGCACAGAGTGGTTAAGATATTTCGATGTGACCTTGATGGAAGATGTTGAATGATCACAGTCAGTGCTTACGTCACCATTAATCCAGAAGCCCTTCTCCATATCCTCGCAAAGCCCCTGGTATTTTGTGTTACTAGCCATATCACCCAGTCTAACGGGGAAGTAATCATGCTGCATTTGCCCACTCAATATTTCTTGCAAGGACTTGGCTATCCCTCTCGGGCCGTAAATAGTCCACTCAAATTGAGGAAGGTAGAGGGGTACAAAAAAAGGCAGCCCCTGAATGTGGTCCCAGTGCGTGTGCGTAAGCAAGATGGTCCCTCCAAACTTACGCGTGACGACGGCATCATTCTTTTTGGGTTCTTCTTTCTCCTCACCCTTGGCAAAGGTTACGCCAGTGGGCGTGTTTTTTGATGATGACTCCCCCCCGCCTTCATTAGCAACCTCTTTCTTCTCTGCTTGCTGTCTTTTCTTCGCTTGAAACATTTCACCCATCACCTTCGTCCCCAAATCAACAGCGCCACTGCCCAAGTCTAAAATTATTCTGTGCCCTAAATGACCCAGGTCATCGCCATCGACACAATCACACTGCCGCGGAGACGAGACCACTTCGATGCAGGGCGTGTTACCTCCATAGCGAGCCATCTCTGGATTCGGCCGAGGAATTGACCCTCGGCAGCCATATATCTGAATCTTCATAGTGTTAGAAGCTTAATGATGTGACTTAGCAGCACTTACACAACATGATTGTCTTCTTCCATGTCCATGTAAATAATACGTGTTCATTGCGTCGTAGATAGAGGGAGGATGGAGGTGAGAGGAGGTGAGAGGGGAGGACCGAGCCGCGCCTGTGGCACGAGCAATTGAACAAGCTAAGTTCGTACTTCGTACCTAAAGTATGTAAAGTATAAGTATCATCACAGATCATCTCATAGCATGAAGAGTATTAGTACGCGCGTACTTAGCAAGTCTGTCGCAGAAAAGGGGGCGGAGGGCATACCCGAAGAAGAGGGAGACCGTTCTCTGACCGTTCTTCTGTGTTCCTCAAAATCAATCAACCAGACACAAGAGTAGGTAGATACAGAGGTACTCCTACTTACTTAAGGGCACACTTCTTAGAATAGAGAATATATAGGCGGTTAGTGTTGGCACCATCGTGAGAAAACACTCCCCAAAATTTCGTCAACCCGACGTCGGCTGTATGGAGAACCTTATACTGATGAAAAGAGCCCAGGTGACGGCCAAAAATTCAGCCCATTCAGAAAGTACCAGTATGCATGCCGATCCGAGGCTGAATTTGGGCGCCTCCTTTTCGATGTCGAGTGTTGGGAAGCACATCCTATGCAGCTCGCTTAAACCAAATCCAGAAGCGTCAGTTCTAGCATCATCTTATTCTTCGACAACTTCGTTAGACTTAATCTAGTATCATCAACCACCACCACCATTTCCATCATGAAGACTTACTCTCTTATCCTGCTTGCTGCTCTCGCTTCCGCCTCTGCTCAAGAAGCCTACACTCGGGGATTGGAAGACCCTGCTCCTGTTGCACCTGCTGTTCCTGCTTTCGGCAAGTCCGAGAAGGCGAGCTCCGCTAAAGCGTCAAAGTCAAAGTCTTCCAAAGCGTAAGTGTCACTGCACGATGGTTTGTCGGAATTACAATGAACGAGCGGTTACTAACTCCTTTGTTTTCACCTGACATGTTTCCACATCTTGCTATCGATACTTGCTTACTTCTTCTAACAGCACCTCCGATGCCAAGGCCGAAAAGGTCTCATCTGCCAAGGCCGAAAAATCTTCTGAAGCTACTGAGGCTAAGTCCGAAAAGGGATCATCTGCCAAGGCAGAGAAATCTGCGCCTGCCTCCGAAGAAGGGGTCATGGCTAAATCAGCCAAGTCCGAGTCTGCAAAGGCAGAGAAGGCTGCAAAAGCAGAGAAGACCACTGATGCTAAAGCAGAAAAAGCTTCCAAGGCGGCAAAGAGTTCTTCCGCAAAGACTTCCAAGGCTTCTACTAAAGCAGAAAAGAGCGTTTCTACTAAAGCAGAAAAGAGCTTTTCGTACTAGGCAGTCAAAGCAGACTACCCCTGCCTTAGGCTTAGGATGCTAGCTCTCTCGAGTTGTGTCAAGACATTAAGGAGTTGTATTCGTTGAGCGGGATTAAGATCTCTGCGTTTGCTCTCTTGAATTGATGGTCTTGTTCCTAGAGAATGCTATTTTTTGTATATAAGTAATGTGACTGATAAGAAATGATTAGAAAAAGAAGTATTTCGTTGAGCATTAGAATGTGGTTTATTCTTTCTCATGTTTAATTTGTTTTTATGATACTGCATGATAGTAAGTTAAACTTTACACCTGGAAAGGTGGAGAGATGCATCATTCTATTCAGTTGTTGTTTTTCTATGCTTACGTGATGCTTTCGGTGGTGGGACATGAAAGTAACGTTCACCCTCATACGTCTCAAGCCTAACGTTTGCTACAAGGTTTTCTTCTGCAAAAGCTTTCTGCACCTGTGTCATTCCATCGAGCACAAACTCTCTAGTGCGCTCTGATTTTCCGTAGGCGCGGATATCAATATAACAGTCTTCGTCAAAAGAATCTGATGTCCAATCCTCAACACGTGAAAGGATTAGTTTTGTTGTCTCTGGCTTTGTAGACCAAATTGCACACAGCTTTGATTGCAATGATGCAAGAGGAATCGGTTTGGTCATACCGACCCTGGCAAATACCTTTACAAGCGGCATAGTTGGAAGGTAGTATCAGTTGCTATGATAGAGGTTGTAGAGTGATAGAGGGTACTACCAAAGTGTTGTTAAGGCAAGAGTGAAGCGGAAGCGGGAAGCGGAGAGCGGAGTGTAGTGAGGAGTGAGCGAGTGAGGAGTGAGGAGGAGGAGGAGGAAGGGAGGAGGAGTGTGTTGTGGGAGTGATGTGAGGAGTGAGGTATGAGGAGGTTTACCTACGTACCTAGGTACTAGTACATAGTACCTTTCGTACTCAGATTACTGGTAAGTACGACGACAATCGAGGCTTTTTATTTTTCGCTTTGCTCTCCTGTGACTGTGATAGTCTGCTTGAATTATGCTCATGTTGTTGAGTTCATGGTAGGTGCTTAGCATCGGCAACTCTAGAGCTGAGAGTCTGACAAATCAATAGAACGTACCGCCGGAAGCAAGGAGGACATAATATCAATCGTTCATTCGTCAGAGCCTTTTTCAGTAGGATCAAGTTTATCGAGGAGTGGGAATGTGTTGATCGGCATCAGAAAAAAAGGCACAGCGTCATGTCTACTTCTACTACCACGGACGACGGCAGCTTCGGTCCGGATGATTTCTCAGATGACGAAAGTGCCACTATTACCAGCGAAAGCAGTCGGCAGGGATCATTGTCATCACACGATAGCGTTCGCTTGGGTCATCAGGCTACCATCAACGACAGCGGTAACATCGACAACAATGACAGATACCACGACGCTGACGGGGGAGATACACCACACCAACAGGGAATTTTGAACACAGAAACCGACAATGGTGAGATAGTGATGGGCAGCAGTGTCCCTAGTGGAACCAATGCGTATCTTTCCCTCACTGTAACAAATTCCTCGGCAGCTTCTTCTGCCAAATCATCTTTATCTTCTGAACGAAAGTCTAGAGGAAATAATCATGCACAAGATGAGGAGGAGGAGGAAGATTATTATGATGATAGTCCGCATACAAGAGAACGCTTCTTCATTGTCAAAAGCACCTACCCCAAATATTCCAAGTGGGACAGGACTGATCCCGAAATAGCTGAGAGTGAACGAAGAGCCAAAACTGTTCACGAAATTGTGCCTCCGATGAATGGCTTTGAGAATGAATATCAAGCTGATTACGAAGCACGTAGAGTGAGAAATGACTGTGAAGCATTTCGTGGCGCATGTGCCCCTCTTGACGATGATGGTGAGCTCTCAGAGTATGAAGATGATTATCACTTCAACTCATTTGATGAACCACCTTGGGACTCTGAAATGTTGGGAGAATACGAAAGAGAGGAGGAGGTTATCATTGACTTGATGACGTTCAAGCAATTCAAACAAAAGCTTGAGGAAAAGGCGTCTGATGAAGAGTACATCGAATTCATGGACAAAAAATTCAAGTGCGAGGAAACTGAGCAAATTTACGAATGTAAACTGCGAGTTCGTGACAGTGGCTGCAGCGCGTATTATTCATACCCAACCGCACAGCCATGGGATATAAAAGCGGAAATGGAAGTAAGAGAAAGCGTCAACTGTCAAAAAGATGCTGTGCGAAAAATGAGGCCAGAGATTGAGAGCGTGAAGAGCTTTATGTTCAAAGGACGCCAATACGGTGTGTTTGGGTGGCTTCTTGAAACCTGTCACCAATCTGATTACGACAGTGATGGTGATGGCTTTAGTTGTGATCAAGATGAAGTACAAATGTGTGCGTTATTGAGGCATCTGCAGGCTTGCAAAAGCTTGCGTGAGTTATTCATACAGTTGAATACTGACAATCCTGACAAGCGTTTACAGCACCAAAACCTGGCCCAGTATTCACATGTTGTCAACAAAACATTCATACACAAGCTCATGTACGTTGCACCGCACCTTGATCAACTTCGAGTGTTATCATTCGGGCCATCCATTACATTGTATCCTAGGGCTTTAGATGCTATATCGAAGTCATTACCTTCATTGGAGAGGTTGGATATTTCGTTTGCTTTGTCAATGGACTTCGCACCACAAGGTGGTGATGAAGTAACGAAGTATTATCCGTACGAAAATCCCTTGCTTGCGTGTGTCACTGAGTTGGACAGGCTCAATCGACTTGATTTAGGATTCGAAATGGTTGATTTCCGCTACACTGACTCAAAGGGCCGAAAGAGGTCAGTCAAAAAGAGTCGTATATCGTGTCTTATTTCTGAAGTTTCATTGCAAGAGATAAGAGAAAGTCTTCACGATGTAGGCGGAATCGTTACTGAAACACACACAACCAAACCTCCTCCCTGGGAAGAAGAGGAATCCGACAAGACATTGCGAGCTCTCCAAGAAATGATTTCGGACCCGCAGCTTGACAATGCTATCCGGGAGACAGCAATAGATAAATACAAAGAATGGAAGGAGTTCTTGGCGGAAACCTCAGATGCATCAAATGATCGACATCAATCGAATTTCGAGTTGCTGCTAGAAGCCAGTCACCGTTGTAATGCGATTGAAGAAGAGCGGTCGCCTGCCAAAGATATTCTTGTAGAAAGAAAGTCTTTAGGCGCGATAACCATCAGCGAGATGCCAGATAATGTCGAAATTGATCCTCAAGTAAACAAACCTGTTCATGACGAGGGCATCCACACAATCGATGACGTTGAGGTTACGCCTAATTCCAAGAAGCGGATCTCGAATGTACCAGTAGATGATACATTGAATTCCAAGAGATTCTGTGTATAAATATTTCGCAGAGGACGCTTTGCTCTGCTTTTCGATGCTATTACATGTATCAATCAGTAAAAATAGACAACAAAAGAAAATGTGTACCGTAGATAGTCCTCGTGCATTTAGCACCTCCGTACAGCCTCCGTACGCTCGCTCCTGCTTCATCAGGTCTAATACATACACTTACTTATGTACCTTACAAGATACTATTAGCTAATGTACTCGCTCATCACAACGCGATGGCAAAAAATAACAAACACCCCAACGCATACCCCAACGCATTGGCTCGGCCCACCCACTAAACTATTGTGGCGCTGAAAGGGCAACTCTGAGGTCGTCGGTATGGTTGACGTGAATAGTAGTCAGAGAAGTGCAAGAAAAGTTAGCGGCTGGTTGTACAAGCGCACGGTTCTTTGTCTACTTATATCAGCTGTTGTTTTGACGATCACCACCATTATCCTCTCTTTGCGCTTGACAAATACCAATGGTGATCACGCGTTTCAAACAGTGAGGCCACCCAGCAAGTTTGGTAGAGAAGGTAACAAAGCAAGCAGCAGGACCGCTGATCAACCAAAGATTACTAAAAGAATTCCGAATCATGAAAGCTCCAATAGATCAAATTCAAATGTATCGCCACAGAAGACATCTTCGTCTATACAGCACTTTCAATCAATACAAGGTGCTACGCTAGCAACCAAAAACAGCGAAACATACCAGCCCGTCAAATCAGGGAAACGCCTATTAACTTACAGACGATTTGGTGGACGTCTGAACAATCAATTATTTCAGTTTATCNAAATCAGGGAAACGCCTATTAACTTACAGACGATTTGGTGGACGTCTGAACAATCAATTATTTCAGTTTATCACGGCATTACAACATGCCAAGGTTTTGAAGCGAACTTTAGTTGTCCCAGATGAAGTGAGAGAAGTTGATTGGACTGGTATGTTTGATGCTGCGTTTGGAATATGGGATATTGATCGCTTGAATGACGCCTACGACATTGATTGGAGGTCAGGGCTTTCAAGAGAGTTTCAGATGTTGATTCCGGAGGAATGTGTTCTCACCCCCGTCGAGGGAAGACAATTATTGAATGGCGGACCACAACTATGGGAAGAATGGGATTCTCGGTGTCCAGATGTTATCGATTTGGCTGGTAACACTGGCCTTTTATTCTGTAAACAGCAGCATCAGTTTTGCGGTGACAGCGAAGCGCAGCTGGAGGCTTATATGCTTTACAGTCACTTCTCTCTATCGCCTTCTTTACTTCAGCACATACCTTCCAAGAAAGAGGAGTTCAAAGGCAAGGGCTACGATGAATTAGCAATTCACTCACGTCGTGCTGGGGAAGGCATGTACGACTGGGAAATGTGCGTGAAGGGCAACACTAGAACTTGCCAAGGCCATGTCAGTGCCGATGCCCACAGGTACTGTGACGCACGAACAATGAAGGGCAATTNCTAGAACTTGCCAAGGCCATGTCAGTGCCGATGCCCACAGGTACTGTGACGCACGAACAATGAAGGGCAATTGTGCGATTTGGCTCGATATTGACTATCAAATCAAATCGAAAAAGTTCTTGAAGAAGAAAGAGGCTGACTATAGGTTTGTTCTTGCTTCAGATGGAACACACGACTGGAATATTGATTTTCATGGGCAGTTCATAGTTGCTAACAATACAGACTGGCTGCTTGACCTTGACAGGAGAATCAAAGGCGAAATTGAAAAAGGAAAATCAATGCAGGATCTATCAGTAAGTTCATTTGTGAGGACAAAATTAGCAAGAGGCAAAGATTTATCGTCATTGAAATCCACGCTGGATGCTCTGACAGCAACGTTGTTGGATCTTTTCTCTCTGGTCGATTCGAAATATCTCTTGGGAGGCTACTACTCAACGCTGTCTCTCAACGCCTGCTTTTTGCGTGGCTTGGAAAGGATGTATGATTCAAACATGTGCTGGATGCTGATGCATCCCAGTAGTAAATTTGCAGTACCTCCGGAAGAGGATGTGGATCATCTGAACGAAATGGATGGCATGCCTCCAGCACTCATGAGCGATGTAGAACATGCATTTGTCAGAAGCAATGATGGGAACTTCATCGCAATCGACCGGTACCTGATACAATACAAGGAGAACAGTAACAAACGCAAAGCCAATCAGGTTATAGGAGTAGTGGGAGATGGCTTAATTCCACTCACGATTGAGAAAAATGAAAAAGGAGAGGAAAACATTCGGGCCGACTTTACTTGCTCTTACGGGAACCAACAATCCCTTGCTACTGTTATTTTGATGAACAAAACAGGTGAATCATATCATGAGACATACTACAAGAATGGTCAGCAATACAGTACACCATTTTCTACGAACGGCGACCGATTTCGAACATTACTTATACTTTGTGAGGAACTTCGTTACGACAAAAGTTTATCTAGACATCCACCGCTCGTATTGTCATCTGATGATGGAAAGTTTCATCTGCGGATTGGGTCGTCCTTTGCCCGCCCTATCGCCCAATCCAGAAAGCGTCCCGTCCCTGGCGAACAACCGTTACACAATGACGACAGCAAGAGAAAGGTCGCACATTGTCTAAACCCAATGTACGGTATCAAGGATCCCAAATGGTTAATCGAATATCTTGAATACCATATCGCCATTGGTGTGGACCATTTTCACATATACAATGTTGACATGCATTCTCCAGATGTGCAAAAGGTTCTAGAAATATATCGCAAATGGAATTTGATTACCAGGCACGATTGGTCTGGAAAAGCTTCAGGCCAGTACACCACANGAAATATATCGCAAATGGAATTTGATTACCAGGCACGATTGGTCTGGAAAAGCTTCAGGCCAGTACACCACACGAGTTACCTATGAGCATGCTAAATGGGCAGCCCAGACGGACTGTGCGTTGCGATCTAGAGGTGTATACGACTATGCTCTCTTTAGCGATATTGATGAGGTTGCAATGGGGGGCGACGAGGGTCTGGCTAGAGCTCTCGACATGTGTGAACGAGCACATACCGATCGAGGTGTCATCGGATGCTCCTTCAATAGTAACACTGTATCTTCTGTGTTTACGAAGCTTACAGAAGACGAGGAAATGAAAATGAAAGATAAGCTTCTTCTTGAAAGATACAGTCATGTCGAAGTAAAACCTGTCTGTCCGAGCAACTGCAGGTGCCTGGGAAAGAATTGTAAAGAAATGACTCGAAAGTATCATTATGGGAGGCAGAAGTATATGGTAAATATGCATGATATTACGATTCCCCCAAGACCTCTATGGACGCACGCAATTTCAAGAGACTACGATGAGATGGACAGAATAATGGAGCAGATACCTGATGATGTACTGCACATCAGGCATTATCAAGGTCACTGGCTCAAAAACAGAAATCTCCTCGATAAAATGGAGGAAAAGTATGCGCCTNATCAGGCATTATCAAGGTCACTGGCTCAAAAACAGAAATCTCCTCGATAAAATGGAGGAAAAGTATGCGCCTCTGCCAAAAAAATTCATCGACTCAATTCGAAAGTCAATTTTCAAGGAGTCTCCTCCACTGCGGCGAAGCTATGCTCAAGCAAAGGAAGATCCCAGATTTTCAAGTGGCTTGGGTTGGATAACCCCGGTTGAAAGGCCCGCTCAATACCACAACAATATCTTGCTTGCATGAAGTAACATAAAAAAGTTAAAAAGAAAGTGTGATTTTTAATGATACAATTGACAACTTTACGGATTAAAATCATCCAGCAGGTGGAATTAAAGATTCTTGTGCTGCGGGAATTGGCTCTTTAGTGCACTCAATGCCGCACTCTCCTTGTGCGCTTCAGGAAGAACTCCCATTCGTTTGTAATCTAAAGCCTTTTCATCATACACCGTTTTATCCCCAGACAAATCCAACGCAACCATGAAAATTCCCGTTGCAATGGCAGTAGCTGCCACAACCTGCGGGCGTCCGTTTGTCAATCCTACGACTGCACCCCCAACCATTCCAGCAGCAAGAGAATTCCACGCGTCCTTAGTTTCGTTCCTGGCAGCCTCCATTGCGCATTCTGTAGCGGTGAATGCCCCGGCAGCGAGAGAAAACCACATAGCGGGTCGAAGAACGGTTTGTCCGATGGCACGGAAGGTCGTGCGGCCAGATGCACCGCCAAACTTGCTAGCGCTCTCAACTGGATCAGGAAACCATGCTGCTGCGCATCCACCGTAGAAGATTCCAGCGGCAGCACCAATACTCTGATATTGTTCAAGGTAAGTATTTATTTTTGACAAGTTTTCAAGAAAAGGCGATCAGATTTTGCACATCATGAACATGGAGTAAATTACCTAATGGCGACACGAAAATTTTGAGTTAACTCACCGATGAATAAATTGTTCTCTCTAAGCCAGGTCCGCTCACCACATGCTTGGGATCATTGAAAGTGCCGGAGCTGAAAGAGTCACCGCCCATGTTGATGTTGTAGGTTGTGAGATACTACTACTGCGCTACTGTTGAGTGTTGTGGGCGAGGGCGAGCGAGGGAGGAGGGAGAGGTGAAGGCTGAAGGTGTGTGTCGATTTTCGTGGCGCAAGATAGAGACACGAGACACGCTTATCTTTGTGCCCACGATCCTCCTACAAAATGTACTTCACTTCTTGTCGCTTGTCGATGGACGGAAGTTGATAGTAATAGAGAGTAATAAGATCACCAAGAGGCAGTCTATTGTGACCCTGTATGTTGCAAGAGGTAAACTTTTAGTAGAAGTTGTTGATTTATGTTTACAGCCGATAGGCGTGCCTTCACGTATATTTCATTCTCACACCCCCAAAATAGAAGACTCTACCAAAGCGACGCTGAATAGTTAGTATAACTTAGAGAGAATGTCATCGTCACAAACTCCCACACTGCAATCACGGCGATCACTCTATGTCGGTGGCCTAGATCTGGCTGTTAAGCAGATGCAAACCGTCGAAACAACAATACGTGCTGCGTTTCTGCCTTTCGGACCAATTCAAGGTATAGAAATACCAATGGATTACGCTGCAGGGACACACAAAGGCTTCGCATTTATAGAATATGTTGATGGGGACGATGCAGCAGAAGCAATTTATAACATGGATGGAGCTGAGCTCTTTGGCAAAACATTGACTGTTAATATTGCACAAGCAGAGAGAACAAATTTAGGCAGCAACAAAGCAGTATGGAGCACAGAAGAGTGGTTCAAGGAGCAGTCGGGGATGAAGGAAGAAGAAGAAAGGAAAGAGCAAGAGAAGGGCAAAGAATTAGATGCGAGTTTGTTGAAAGAAAAGCCTCTGACATCGGGTATATAGCGATGTAATACTTGAGTTGTTGGCTGGCAGCTGAGAACCCAAAATATAAAGTTATTTATTCAATGAATTGATGCCTATTCATATCAGAAAATGATCCCATCATGATAGTGGACAGTTTGCGACATTCCTCATCAGAATCACGCATGCTACTCTCTTTCAAAAATGGCACCCACTTCCTGCAATTACTACTAAGAACATCCAAAGGCATCAGTTGCATACACGTTGCCATAGCAAGGAGCACTGATCGCCTTACTTCCACTGAATTGGCGTCGTGAAAGGACCAGGCCAGTTCAAACAAATCTATCGCCAGTGCGGACACAGCATGGCTGGGATATGTACTTGCGCAATTTACCATGATGGATAGTGTCTTGATGAACTCGGATAGAAAAAGTTCACCAGTTGATCCTCCCCAGATTGACGAGTTCTCCTTTGTGCTTACCATCAACGCAAACAATGAATATATAGTGTGTGCAGCAATTGGCCCAAACTTGTTTGTTGTTGTCTTGGGATCTACCCTGGGTTGTCTCCAACGCCTTGTTTTGGAAAGTGTTGCTTGTGAGGTAGTAGTGATGACATCGCCGCCAACTTCTTTGACGATGTTGTCTTCACGAAGACCCAGTGCAATCTTCAATCTTGTGCTTGTTGAACCAGCGGATGTAGCAGCTATGTTTTTGGTTTGCGGGCTTGGAGGAACCAAAGTCGGAGACACCGACAACCTCTCAGCCGAAGCTGCAATTATCGACAATGCTTCCACTCTAGTGCCTAAAGAAGCGCCTCCCTTCATCTCCTCGACCAGTTGGACGCAAGTATCCAAAGGTGCATGAATGCCAAACGCCAATAAGCATTCCCACTTCTTCTCGGCAAACACACTCAATCCAAATTTGTCCTCCAAATGCAAAAGTACGCGGACGAGGGTTGACGTCATATCAACCAAGTCGAACGGTTTCGACTCTACCAACCTTGCTAATTCCATCAGTGCTGCTTGTTGTTTGTCACGTGCCAAATTATCACTATCGGGCGCAACAAGGTAAGCGAAGCAATCTTGAAGAGTCCGAGGGAGAGAAACCCTACGGAGATCTTCTTCGTCATCATCCAGTGGATATGCGTCGAGAGAGTCTTCTTCTTCCCACGATGAATTCATTGAGCTTCCATTACTGACTTCAGATTGTGAACTTGATGAATCGCTTTCATCTGTGAAATATTCTGCATCAGGATCTAGCAAATCTTGCCTGGTACGTTTCATTCGATTTCTTCTCTTTCCGCTCTTCGGCTTCTTCTTCGGATCTACTTCGGGCTCCTCTTCTTTCGCGTCCATTGTGTCTTCAATGGCTGGGTGCAACTCATCAAAACGCAGATTTTGGCCCAATAGGGACGCCATCGCCTCTGCTATACGCATTCCATCCATCCTGATAGGTTTTGACAAGCTGATATCTAAGCGGAGTGTGACTCCTTGCACAAGCATGGTTGCCAACGACACACCTTCGCCAGTTGTTCCTTTCTGAAAATCATTCTCTGATACCAAATTCTCTCGCAAAGGATAGAGTAAAAACTCTGTAACGAACTGCTGCTGTAGTACATCAGAACTCGAAACAAACACGTCTTCCGACCAAACTGAAGCAACGGTGCAGAGATGAGAAAGATGAGAGTCGGTTGAAGTTTCACTGGGATCATCCGACTCTGAGTCACTATCACTTTCATGGCAACTGGTACAAGCCAAATGTAACAAAAGTGCTACACAGCGTGGTACTGCACGGTCGCTACACGATAGGGCAGGGCATCTCGTTGGCACTTTATGGTGTTGGAATGAGGAAGGTGGAGACAATATTATGAAATTTACAATGGCGTCCCTCAATCCTTCGTTTGCAACCAAAGGTAAATATATTGTGTCCTGAAGAAACGGTAGAATATTTTGTTTGCATACCATGCTCAGCTCCTCGTCTTGTGCACAGTTTTGTGCGCCGTACTTCGCCCTACAACGTAGCATTTCTCTGTAGAAAGTTGTTACTACTCTATTTGAAGATATAGACTCAATTATTGCCCGACACTGCTCTGAAAGTATTGATCGAGTTGTACTCGAGCTTGGCGATAAATCACAGACATTCGCACCACAATACCTCCAACAATGATGTAAATATTTTGATATAACTGCTGATTGACCGTTCTCTATAATTTGTCTCGCAAGCAGTTGAAAATAAATGGCAGTAGAATGACGGAAAGCGGTTGTCTCTTCACCTTGATTTCCCACCAACACACCAATTAGTAGCATTTTCCATGCCGCCTGAAATAGCAGAGTGTGCATCGTTTTTGGTGCAGCCCACCAAGGTAACGTGAGATCCATTGCATGACATGCCGATGAAACGAGTGATGGCAAGACAAAAGTAAGATCTGTCAATGAATCGCCCAAAAGTGGCTCAGAATCCGTCCCATGGGGTTCTTCACGCACACGCTTGCAGTGATACTCTAATGGAAGAATACAGCACCTCCAAATTGTCTCTGTTTTTGACAGAATTGATGCATCGTTGTCACTCAAAAACTTTTGTTGGAAAGTTATTGGGCTGCAATCTACATGACCTGCATGATACAAAGATGGAACATGAAGCAAGTATCGCCGAATAGTTCGGAGCGACGTGACGGCTGATGCTATTCCAACATATTCTTCTTTTGCATTCAAAGCAATATCATTGTTGTTGTTGATCCTGCTTCTAGAAGAATGATGCACAGCTCTTCGTAGACAATCTACCGCCGCTTCCAGAGACACACCGTGGCCGCAAAGATCTAAGCATTTATCAATCCAACGCTCCGCATCATGACATGGCGCATTGTCTTCGTCACATTCTATACAAGTTTGAGAAATATAATCAGATGCTTCGTGATACCACCCAAAATCATCGTACAATGTTTCCTTCACGACACCATCTATCTCGTCATCAATGGACATTATCACGCGATTCATACCGATCAAATCTTTGACAACATTTCTTAAACATATCTCTACTCTGCTGCGACTAAGGTCTGATTGCATTGCCATTGGCTTCATCTCGATGAGTAAACTGTAGAGAGTCTGCAGCGAATCGACCATTGACGGTGAATTTTTGAGAGCATCTGACTGACATTGTTGTAGTGTCAAATTAATGCGCTCACATTGCAGCTTCAGTTCTTCTTCAGCACGCGTTATCGCTGAGCTCATGCTGTTTGATTTTCCCCTCTGGTCGCAACGGCAAGGGTGCAGCGATAGCGTTGCTACTTATTGCTAATCTTTGCCAATGTCGCGACTTATTATTCTACAGTCTACAAAGTCACCCTAGCAACAACGTCAGCTTGGTGATAGCCTCTACCAGAACACAAAATCAAAATAATGGGAAGGGCAAAGGAAAGTGAAGGAAGCACAAGCTATTTGACGATGAGGGGGGTACAGTATTTTGACTATCTAGAAGAGATTTCAGGGGGGGTAAGGCAAAATTGTGGGATACAATTCGGGGTAGTTACTTCATGTAACTACCTTCAACTTCAATCAATCGTCATCCCCCAATTCATAAAATCATAATCAAAACCAAAACGGCACTGTTGACACAACGCAGTCTATCTATCGTACATGACCACTCAAAACTGCTAAGTTGTGGAGTCGGCTGGGGCAATTATTCCTTGTTGCTGGTACAATAATGTTGTCGGTGTTTATGATACGAAAAGTTCTTCTTGTGGGGACCTTAATAATAATATTATCATCTCCATCACAAGCATGGGGATTCATTCTGCCTACTCTTCCTTCAATCAACGCTGATGGAAAGATAATAAGATCATTATCAAATGATTGCGCAGTCTTTGGAGGTTCACATAGACAACCTCATAGAAGGACAGTTGCATGCAACATGAACATGAATAACAATTCACCAAATAATTACCTCGCACCTAATTTTTACGTAAAGAAAAAAGAGCAAGAGAGTGAAATCGACATCATCGATGAAGACAAAGGCGGAGAAGAGCCTAAGAGAGGTTTCTTTCGACGGATAAAAGATAGGGTGTCGTCAACATTCGGAATCAAGGGTACTGATGAGACGGAAGGAAACCAGAAGGAGGGTACTGGTTACAAGCCAAATCCTTTAGATGGCTTACGTTTGCGCTTGGCAATGGCCATGTCAGGCCTTTCCAATATGGACATATTGAATCGTCGCAACGAATGGGTGGTAGCTTGCCCGAAGACGCGAGTAGGACCAGGACAAATCATCCCTTGCGTAGTCAATGGACTTGACATCATCATCTTTGCATCAAGGGATGGTAAAAGGTTGGATGCATTTGCCAACTCATGTCCTCATCTAGGCAGTCCATTTGATCTGGCAACGGTTGAAAGAAAGCCTGCAACTCAACAAGGCCAGCGGATAGACGATGGGGTAGGTGATGGGTGTGTCGATTGTATTGTCTGTCCTGTTCATAGAACTGCATTTGAAATACAAAGTGGGGACGTCAGGGGAGAATGGTGTCCATATCCACCAGTGCTTGGAAAAGTTATGGGATTTACCAAGCCAAAGAACAAGCTAGTGAAATTTGCTGTGAGGTTAAGAGGGAAGAACGTTGAAGTACGAATTGCAACAAGTGTCAGGAATGTACGCAACAAAGAAGAGCAAGCAGAAGGGATGTCAAACATAAAATAGTGATTCGCCTATCCCTTTTTCGCCATTGAGTAGTCGCAACAAAAATAGGCTGCATCAGTGAGAGCAGAGGTGGAATTATATTCTATTTTGTCAACCTGATAGCAGCCCTCTTGGAGGCGGCCACTTGAGTTGAGTAAATGATGTAGTTTGAACTCTTGCCGCCAGACTGCGCAGGAGGCAGTAGGAAGCAGTCAACTTAAATTTCATTTGCAAGCATGAGGTACTTCCTGTGATGCATCGCCATCCAAGTAGCCAGCCAGCCATGGGGGCAAGGGGATCATATATACAAATAATATATAAGGTGAAAGGGACGAAAGACGAAAGGTATCTAGAGGCAAAAACTAATATTAGTTAACGAATGTATGGTATGTAAATATCTCGAAATGGATTTTTTCAACAAGCTTTCTTTAGGAATGTTCATGTGAATTGTTTCACACGTAAAAAAATGATCAAATAATCATCTGATTCATTTTCATTTCGGAAAGCCTTTTAAGTAGGCAATGAGCATGAGCCGAAAAAAGTGCAAGCAAAAAGCAAAGTACCACCATAAGTAGTAGGCTAGTAGTAGTTAGCACAAGAGCAAAGATAAAAGAGCAAGCTTGTTGCAATGAAACATAACAGAGTCGATGATTCGAATGACTAAGTTTCAGTAATGGTAGACGACAGAAGTTGTTCTTAATTTTTGTAGGCGTGCTGTAGTTTTTGAAGTCCGTTCAAAATGAACGCCATCACTTTGACAGCAATCGCACGCCCTCCCGAGACCGACCAAGGCAATCTCTTTGTCAGATTGACACCACGGACGGCATGGCGGCTTGCTAGAATGATTCATTCGGAGGACGAAGAGCCATTATTCTCTGAAGAGTGCCTTGTAGAGTTTTTGCCATTGGAAATCACGTTTCAGCTGCACCACAAAGGAGACGATGTTCTTTCGGGTGATGATGGCAATGTGACTGTTTATGCATCATACAATGGCGGAGCACCGGCACCCTATCTTTGTCCTTCTGCAGTACATCACTACGGTGGTAAGTTCGGACGACAATGTCTGTGTGCATATCTGCAGCGTTGATGTTTCTAATCAGTTTGTGCTCCAACATTTGGGTTTTGGAATATTATGATGTACACGTACAGGGTATGACGAAGACGTAATTGAATTGCCACTTGATTTGCACCCATCCCTAGCATTAGAGTATAATATCGCAACTGAGCCAATCAGAGTATCTGTGCGCCCTTTGTCAGACGTCCCAATTGCAGAACAGGTGACTTTTGAACCCCTATCTACTTCAGACTGGGAGCTTATAGAGATGGAAGCTTCAGTACTGGAAGATGGAGGTTTGCTGAATCAAATTACAATTGTATATCCTGGTCAAGTATTCCCTCTGCGCCTTGTTTCTCCTGATGATAGTTACTCTGCTGGTTTGGAGACTGCAGCATGGATCAAAGTTGTTGTTGATGACGGTTTTGCTTCTTCTTCGGTTCAATATGATTCTGACGATACTGATTCAATGTTCACAAGTGATACTGATTCATCAGAGTCTGAGTCAAGTGAAGTACTGTATAATTGTCTCCGACTAATGGCAGAGACTGAGGTGTCTGTTATTCCTAAGCCTCGGTTGAAGAATGAGGACGAGGATGAACCAAGTGCAAAAAAAGACTCAACAAAATCAGATGAACCAGTATATGCATATAGTTGCCCGCTTCGTATTCAATCTACACTGCCGGCTAGTGACATGGACATGCCTTCGTTTGGCTGTGTGTATGTTCATTCCTCTACACTCAAACAACTACCTGGCTATCAGCAGATGTTTGAGACAGAGCAGTTGTTGTGCTCGGAGAATGGCTCAGATTTGCCGTCAGCTGTCGTTTTGTTGAGTAAGTATTCCAAAACGTGCATCAAAACAAATGAGTTTGCAATAGCCAAGATCAGTGCGTCCGATTCAGTTCTTCGGGGTCATGTTGCGATGCATGAATGTCTTCAAATGCAGATTGGTGCAACACCTTTATCCAATTGGTTTCGCCTGCAGCTTTGGCCCCATTCTCGTGTCATCGATAGCATAGCGCGATCAAGGGATGAGATTGCAAAAGGAAGAAAAACGATCGAGCTAGCGAAACTATCATTGAAGCAATCACAGTTTGAGGACATAATATCTTACTCAACAAAAGCTGGAGAAACAGGCTCTTCTACCAATCCAAATACCCTGATCCGTTCGGGGTGCATTATACCAGCTGCTATTTTGCAAAGTCTTGACGCACAAAGAAAGGAGGATTGGTTGGACCAATGCTGTCTTTTTACTATAAATTTGAAATCCACAACTGGAGACAAATTTGACGGGGATACCTCTGGACTGGGATCAGTTATTTCAGTGGATGACTTGAAGTGTTTCCTTGAAAGGAAGGGACAAATCATAGACACAAAGTTTGGTGAATATGGCGAAAATGAGGTTTTATCAGCAGCTAATTCTTACGTTGAGGGCTTTTCGTCTACAATCGAGAGATTGGCACATGGTGTAAGCAAAATCATGTCCTTGCCTTGCAGTTGCTGGTCATCTACGCAAAGGAACGCAATGCTCCTAACTGGTGAAGTTGGTTCCGGCAAGACTCACCTCACTCTTTCTCTGGCGTCTGTACTTTTACGTTCGAGCTCGATTGGAATGGTGTATCTCGACTGCAAAACGCTGCAGGCGACACCTGGGAGCACGCTCTCTTCAATTTTGAATAAAATCCAAACATCTTTTCAAGAAGCCCTACGGAAGCAACCTTCATTGTTGATACTCGATGATCTTGATGCAATAATCCCTAACAGCGAAGCCTCGGATAGTGGGGATGGAAGTATACATCACCAACAAAGTAACCCAGCACTTGCCAGTCAAGTTAAGGCTGTTGTTGATCATCTACTTCACTATTCGCGCCAATGTGGGGGTTCAAACGTCGTATTACTGTGTACTTGCCGGGATAATGACTCACTTGCTGTGCGCTTCAAAAACTCTGGCATTTTCGATTTGTCAGTTGAAGTCCCTTCACTTAATTCTCATCAACGTTCGAGGCTATTACACAATTCTGTGTTCGGGCGGCAACGGGCAGGGGAGGAATATTCCATACCAAAATGCTTATCGAAGCTCGGTAAGATGACTGATGGATTCAGGCCAAGTGATTTGATGCTCCTTTCTACCAGAATTAGAAGTGCTCAATATTTACGTCAGATTAAGCAGTCATCGCAAGCGAGAGCTGAATTGGTTTCCGGAGAGGTGTCACTAGAAATGCTTGAAAATGATATAGCATCTGCTTTAGAAGACTTTACTCCGCTTTCCCAACAATCAGTCGATGTTACTCAAAACAAATGCACCGTTGATTGGTCATCCGTGGGCGGACTCAGCCATGCAAAACAATCTCTTTACGATGTCATCATCCATCCCATGAATTTCAAAGCAATTTACGACAATTCGCCAACGTCGCTACCAACAGGGGTGCTGCTCTACGGTTTTCCTGGGTCTGGAAAGTCTTTCATTGTTCCTGCTCTTGCAAAGGCAAGCAATTTGTCGCTTATCACCTGTCGTGGTCCCGAACTGCTAGATCGTTATATTGGTGCTTCGGAGGCGAAAGTTCGACAGATCTTTGCTCAGGCTATCACAGCTGCGCCCTCAATGATTTTTTTCGATGAATTTGACAGTTTAGCACCGCAGCGTGGCTCTGATCACACTGGTGTTACCGATCGCGTAGTAAACCAGCTGCTCACATTGTTGGATGGTGCCGAAAGGAATAAGAAGACGAGTCAAATTTACATAGTGGCCGCGACGTCACGCCCTGATAAGATCGACAAGGCCCTTTTGAGGCCTGGAAGACTCGAAACACATATTTATGTAGGATACCCCGAATCACTCAATGAATGGGAAGAGCTCTTTTCATCCATTTTGAGCTCATGGGATATTGACGAGGAAGTTCATTTACTGCGACAGAAGGGGGAGTTGTATTCTTCGTTTTGCGTGAATCTTGACTATGCAGAAGACTTGTCAGCTGCGGATATGAAAGCGGTCATGGACACGGCGCATTTAATACGTGTACACGAAATACTGGCTGAAGAAGGTGATGAAAAAAGCCCTGACAATGAAATGCACCCAAAGGTCATAGTTGGTAAAAGGCACATCATTGAAGCATTCAACAGAACACGACCTTCACTGCTTCCCGAGGATAAACAGAAGATGCAAAGGTATTATGAGCCATTCCGCGAAGACCTGAAGTCTACTTCACAAGACAGAAAGAAAGCTTCAAAAAAACGTAACTTGAAGACAACGTTTAGATGATTTCTTAATAATTTATAAAAAACGATAATATTCCATTATTGGTTCGTCAAAATTAGAAGGAAAAAACGAAGATTTCAAATGATGTTTCAGGAAAGCGTCAAAGATGTAGTGCTGGCGGGAGTCCCAAATTGAAGGTCGCCTACGAGGCTTTCACGTAGTTAATACGGGTGACGATAGCTTGCATACGAAGATTATTCCTTCACTACTATCTAACACAAGAAAAATGGGCCTAAAAAAGCTTATCTTAGGTGTATTAACAGAGGCAAGCACAAATAGGTCATCATCAGGTCGCCTATGAGGCTGTAGCATCGCGGCTACATGTGTAGATTGTTTGGGCCGAGTATATTTCCTTCTATGGTATCGGTA
>JALLBH010000105.1:0-44305 GCA_036940005.1 Skeletonema menzelii
CATCGCCTCCTCCTGATTTGCGCAAATCAACTTGCGCACGGATTTTTGGCGGGAACAATTTGCAAAAGAGTCAATCTTTGCCACGTCGTGGCTCGATAGTCGATAGCGCAGACGCAGACGGGTTCTCACAATCCGAATCTCGCTCGAAAAACTCGCAATGCAAATATTATATGCAATGAATCTCCGAAAGAGATCGATCGAAGACAAGATGAACAACAAATAATAAAATAACGACACTAAAACAGCCAACAAACTACAATACTTTGCTCTGCCAAACCCGCCGCCGGCCGCGCAACGAACGGCTGCAGCATCAGAAAAGCCAAATAATATAGAGATCGACAACAATGAAAAACTCTACACAACAACAATGTCAGTCAACGACAGTGTCATTACTCCTAGCCTACATTACCTTTGGAGCAATACACGAATTGACTCACTTGATAACAGCCTTATGGCTCCTTCCTCCCACCACCGCCTCCTCCCTTTCCACGATACTAAATAATACGAATGACACTCCCAACAATAACATTGCTACTCTCATCCTACGCTTCATTCTAGGACGCTGCCTTACCATTACTTACCCTACTACTACTCCGGCGGTAGTAATAGCTCTCATCCAACACTCTGGTTGGATAGTCAGTCTTCTCATTGCCATAGTAAGCCATGTACTCTACAAGAAACGATTGCTATTGACGGTCAACAAGTCTTCTTCTTCGTCAGTGGTAGTGGTGGCAGCATACATTACTGCATTGGAGGGGATCACTACTGATTTATTTGGATTTGTACCTCATCATCATCGAGAAAGTGGTAGTATTGGTAACCAATGCAGGACTTTTTTTTGTGGTAATTTTGGTGTATTGTTGTTGAATTCATCATGGTTGTCGATTGATGGGGGGAGGACTGCGTTAGATGTTCTTGAGAAGATGGTGAGTTTTTTTGATATATATATCATTGCTGATTGTTGCTGTGTACCCATGTAGTAGTATTGATTTCGTTCATGTATGATTATATTCTCAATAAATGCTGGATGGAAACATTTATTTCTGTATCTCTCTCTTATCTTGAAACAATGTCATGAACAAAACAAAATATGATACTACAATGATCCTGCATTGCCTGTACAATACTAACCATATGTATATATTCATATATATAGGTCAATGTCACCATGATGAGGGGAGCACAATCCGGTGGAGTAGTCACATTCGAACCAATCAAATACTCCCATAAATCATCCACCAACAACAACAACAATGAACAATCACTACTCCACCCACCAATCCTCAAAGGGATACGTTCACGCGTAGTCAACGCCAAACGAACCGACCTCTCCCAAAAAATCAAACAAACACTAATTCATGACAATTGTTCCCCCCTCACGGGAAATTTACGTGGATACAACAAGTCGGAATATACAGTGAATGACGGTGGTGGAAAATTGGTACGTGGATTTTTTGGTCATACGAGATTTGCGACGAGTTCCAAGGCTAGTTTTGAGGGGACTCATCCTCATCAATGGAGTGGGAGGAGGGAGTATAGGATGTATTCGTTTGGTTCTGCCTCGTCTTCTTTGGGTGGTGTTGGTGGGAGGAGGAGTAATAATAATGGGAATAATGGAATGAGGGTAGTGGAGCCAAGAGTTGTAGGTGTGGAGAATTATATTACTCATAATGGTGACTTTGAGTTTTATAGGGTGAGGGATAAGTATTATGATGTCATGTTGGTGCAGGGTTGGTTGGAGAATGTGTTGGAGACGCCGATGCCTGCTACGGTTGATTCGGGTGAGTTAGTTGGGAGGTGTCGACATTGGTTCATTTTTCTTGTGTGGAGAAAATTGTTTCGTGTGTGTATGGTGTCGAATCTAACAACTGTTGCGCCCTCTCGTAATCACATATCTTAGCTGCAATCGCGGGAATGATTGATCTTCTTAGAACACAAGGGTCATTTGCATTGAGCTTACGATATGCACTATGCTTGACATTGAGTAATTCCAAGGTGGAATCTGATCCCGCCGTACCATATCCAACTCGTGCTGAATATGAAGAGATTGCCAAGATTTTTGAGTCGGCATTGCGTGATGTATTAGATGCTAGTAATAGCAATGATGATGATCATCAGGAGGATGGGCCGATAACTTTGGAAGATATTAGCTCCAGTTCGGATAGACGTGCATGGTTAGTATCAATTGTAGTAGAACGTCTCCGTGCTCAATTGGATGCCACTCTTCCAAGAGGAAATGCTACTGGTTTCCTCGATGCGTCTCTTCGGCGGAAGCCGAGTGGATCATCATCTGCCATGGCAACTTTGGCTAAGTTTGTGTCGTCGGATGCAGAAGATGATGAGTTTGCGCTATTCATTCGTGCTACTGTGGATGCATTCTTCGATAACGATTTGTTTCATTCTACACGAATCTTTCTTGAAGATGCTAAGGGGAGCTTTGGTATTATGGTGTGTTCATCAGTTGATGCGCATCGGCAGGTTTGTTTTGCTGCTCGTGGTCAAACGCTGTCAATTGCGTTCTATCCTCGTAAGGGATTGATTTGTTATGGGTCTGAGCAAGCCGCTGTCAAAGTAAGTTCCAGTATGTAATGTGACTTGTCCTTGTTGTTGTTGCATGTTCTCAGACTTGTTCTAAACGTTGAAATAATTTCCCTTCTGTTCGATAGGCGGGGCTTAACTATGAAAATCCAGGGGGCTCCTTGGTGCATAGTAGCTTCGACGAAAGTCACAATGCGGTGCGTTTGGATTTGGATGATCTTGGAGGGGAGATCGCTCTTCTTGACTGGGGTTATGCATGTGATGCTGAGCCTGCCATCTCACCTCCCAACAGGAATTTACCAGTTGAAAAGCTAATGAATGGGAGTGTGAATGTTGTCCTTTTACGACAGAGCATGAATTCTCAGATGATTCCACTCTCAAAGCGTCTTACCCTTCTTGAAAACAACGAATTCATCAAGCCGCTGCTTGACGATGTTAAGGATCCAGTACTGGCTGATATTCATGACATTCCTCGTATCTGTTATGAGCTTCAACAGGATTGGCGCACGGTAGGATTGAATCGAATGACAGCTTGGAATCTTGCGAATTGCATTCGAGAAAGAATGAAAGGTCGCGTGGATGGCAGCATCAAAAGTCACGGAGCACAGATTGATATCCTAGTAACTGGGTGTGAAGTGAGCTTGTGGGTTGCAGAGCAGTTTGTGAGTGATTTGCAGAAGTCTTTTCCGTATCTTTTCATCAGGGCAGTTTCGTCAAACAAATTGCTTGGATTATTCGGGCAAGAGCTTGTCATGCCTTGCACGGGATTCCCTTATTCTCAGAAGTCTATGGAGATTAAGAACAGCCCAATCGTCATGATTATATCGCATAGTGGTGGGACGTTTGGCCCTCTAGCATGCTCCAACTTGCTCCAGAGCTTCTCTTCATCCATCTTTGCCGTCACAAGCGAGTGGGACACGCAGGTGGGGAAGCAGCTTAGGTCGATGTACAGTGATGACTTACTATCGAGCCGGATTTTTAGTACCGGGGTTGGAGTGCGTCCAGCTGAGCCGTGTAGTGTGAGCGTCGTCGCAACGCACCAATTGCTTACCAACATCTTTGAGCATATTTGTGTTTCAATCATCAGTGAACCGACGTTTCGTCACGTCAGCGGAGCAGTCATTACTGAATTGGACCTACAAATCCTCGAGAGGTGCAATCAAGGTAAGCAATCTTATCGATCACCGCATTGATGTCTGCTGAAGCTAGTTTGATATCTCACCTCTGTACCTTTTTACTGCCCCCGCAGAGAACATCAAAGCGCTCGAAGAAATAGTTGCTGTAGACAAAAAGGGAGGAGAGCTCCACGAGAAACGTTGCAAGACGGAACAAGAATTGAGGTCTGCTGGGGATCTTTGGGCTGACCACATACTCGAGGTACCAAAAGCTTACATCATGAGCTTCGTTTATATTATGTTCACTGTCACGAGTGGATGGCCATTGGTTAGTGGTCTAGCTACGGCAGGCGGGCTTCACAGCAATCATTGGGCATTTTACATTACACGATTCCTGGATGCTTGCCTTTACTTTTGGCTTCCACAAATTAACATCACAATTCTCAGGTTGATTCAGGGAAGAAATCTTAGACATCGCATGGTAGGCCGTACCGTAGTAATTGGAGATTGTCCTTGGGTGTCTCAATGCGCTGACGCTTTTTTGAGTAAGATATTCGCGTGTTCATACAGCATTGCTGGCTTGAACGTGTTGTCTGCCAATCCAGCTGACCATTTAGTTCATAGACACACGCACAGAGTCGTCAGAGGATCTTTGCTTGTTTGTGGCCGACCTGATGGAAGGTTGCCAGCTCTTACATCTCTTGAAGCTTCAACATGTCTCTCGGTTAACCAAGCCAGTTCTATCCAGAGTATCGGTGGGACGTGCGAGAGCATTACCATCGGACACAACAAATCAAAGCTCCCGCTCAGTAAACATGCGATCTATCTGAAGAGGTAAGTCAATTCTCACAAAATGATCGTGCAGATGATTTCACCTTGGTCTTGTTGTTAACTTTTGCCCACTTCAGCCATCGGCCACTCTTTTTGAGTGAGAAGGTCCTAGACGACATAGATGCACACGAAGATTTGGTTCGACAAAGAAAGGCAAAGATGAGCGAAGAGAAGGCAATAGTAAATAGAAGTTTCTTCTACAAGAGAGCGACTTCTTTCTTCACATCCAAGAAAGATGGTAGCTTTTTGGAGCTGTCTTTATCTCGTTCTCGTAAAGCTAAGACTGCTCGCTCGAGCGCATCTCTTCTCGGGGCATACGTTGATTTAGAAAAACAAGCTCGTAAGAAGAGAAGCGAAACAGCGGATGTATTTCGTGCAGTCGAAACGATGATAAAAGAGTGAGTTTTGCTTCGAGGGTGCTGGTGTCACTTATACCTTTGATATGTACTCTAACGCAATTTGCTTTCAATCTCGCAGTCGACAAGGAATTGAAAATGCAAGACGTCTGTTTAATGAAATCGATTCCGACGGAAATGGTGTGATTGGAGTGGACAAATTCATTGCTGCGTACCAAAAGAAAGACCCAAACCTTGCAGAAGAGCACTTGCGTCGACTCTTTAAGGAAGCGGATATTGATGATGACGGAATGCTCCAATTTGACGAGTTTGTGAAAGGTGGGTCTGGAATATGTAATGCTTATTCTTAGTCGATTGAATTGCGATACGTTCTAACTCCCACGCTCCCTCTCTCATCCAGTGTCACAAATACCAAACCTTGTGGTCGAGCTCACTGTCAAAAATCGTGATAGTCGCGGATTGACTCAAGTTCAGGCATCAAAAGAAAGGTATTTCGGAGAAGAGTTACGAAGACATTCCCTCAATCCCGGTATCAGCTCGTTGGCGATGTCTCAAAGCCAGTATTTCAGCATGGAATTGTACGAGTCACGAATTGCAAGCATGCAACGCTTTGTGGCGATGACGGTAATGTTTCATCAGATGGGAAGTCGTGTTCAGAGTTTCTTCCCCAAAATCTCCTTTGGATACTGGGGTTATCGAATGGATCGGACGCACTCCATTATGAGAATTGCATCTACTGCTAGCCCCGTGAGCGGGGCAGATGTTCGCGAAAGGATCGAAGAGTTGAGACTTATGCTCAAGATTGAAAGCTCGGTTGCCTTGATCGCAAGAACATGGAGAAAATACTCTAAGGCGAAGAAGGGGCGGAACAGCCCGATTAGTACCCATTGAGGGGAAATAAGTGGGGATGATATAATAGAGGGGCAAAACTTTTAGTTCTAGATTAAATGGCCTATGTATTAGATTGTGCTATTGCTAAAACAGGATGCGCAGTGACTAACAAGCTGCATTCTCAACTGAAGAGCACTCTCTCCCTAAACAATTGATGTGATGGATCAAAGTATGGCTTCATCCAGGAATCGTCCTCAACAACATCGATCCAAGTACGAGATGAATTGGATCCTTTGCCCGAGGACTCGTTGCGTTTATCTCTTGGGTAGAAATGGTCAAACAGTCGCATGAATTCAGTCAAGTAAACATCTGCCACCGCCGTGTCTCCCTGCACCACCAGCATGTTCTCATCATTTTGCTCGATGGAGGCAACGCTAAAGTTGGCTGAGCCTGTGATAGTTGTAGGTTTGTCTGTCAGTACATCAATCAACATGAACTTCGTGTGAACGAAGTCGACAAAAGTGCTTAGCCCCGTCAGCGATTCCGAATGTTCTGAAGAAGAAGCTCCACCCTCTTCCTCCTTCCCACCAGAAAGTATTGCTCCGTAAGCTATGCGGTTCGATTTCACCTTCTTGAAGTCAAAGTAATCGCAATATTCATTTCCCCTCCCCTTCTTCTCGGCACTCGCCCGAGACCTTTCAGAACTGTGTTCACTTGGTTGACTGTCAAGAAGTATGTATCGAAGGAGTTTTTCATCAGTCTCGATACGTTTTGCTATACGAGGTGATCGACGGACACCTACTTCAAGACTAGACTTTCCATCTTGGTTCAATGCATACGCAAGTGGCTGCGATACTCCAAACGCAGCGGTGAAGTGAACAGAAGAAGCTGCATCTCCCATTCTATTAGCATACCAATCTAGGAGATCTGACGTCTTTCTAGGGCTGAAAAAGACAGTGGTCGTGTCATACGGCTGTGTCCCAGCTGGATCTGGTTGCAGCTGCTCATTGATTTCATCCATGGGCATCACGTCTTCATCGTGAGAACTTCCTGAATGTCTTTTGCTACGCCCAGGAGGATCCTGTGCCAGCTTATCCCAATACTTCAAGTATTGCTGTGCAATATCTTCGTCTCTGACAATGTGTCCAACATTACTTTGACCGTAGAAGGCACTTTCAGTAAAGTTAGTGCTTCCAGTCCAGACCTTCACGGGAATGCCATCACGAAGGAGTATGATGAACTTGTTGTGCATGATTGAAGATGTGTGCCGCTCAAGGAAGGTATCATGGTGCCATATACGTGCATGGTCCAATGATTGAAATCCAACAGCATCGATGGCATGCTGAACATCAGAAGTTGTCTTATCAGGCACCCACTCCTTCACTACCTTGCCCTCCTTATCTTTCACAACATCGTTGTAACGAGTCTTTGGACGGTAAGAGCCCTTAACGTGGCGAATAATCTTCACGTCTACTCCTCGCTCGACGGCATCAGCGAATGCATGAACAACCTCTTTATGAGTAAATTCATAAGCCGTTACTCGGAGTTGCCAACAATTACCGCAAGCCTCAGAAATGAAGCCCAAGAGAGCTTCCTCCAACCCCCTCGATAGCCATGCACACGCCTCCTTTTTCTTTGCTGGATCGGGAATGGACAGCGGGTTGATAGTAGAGGTCCAATGTGAAGTTCCAAATTTGTTGACCTTATGCCATTTTCGATATTCTCCAAACTTTTCAGCATATGCCTGAGATCCAGCCACACCTCGATTGAAGTAAACGCCATGCTTCGACGTGGAAGGGTCCTCTGTAGTAACTGTCACAACAAGCGGAGACCCAACAGTTACGTACTTTGGTCGACTGAAGAAACTGTACCTTGACCTACTCGGTGCTTTGATCATTCGACGTACTGAATATTCATATTGACGCCCAGGCTCGACGGTATAATCTCCATAATGAAACTTTTGTATCGGCCTGCCGTCAAAGTTGAGCGAAGTGGACTTCCCACTAGATACGTCACGCCGATCAATAGCGAAGCCCACAAATACATCATCGGAGGGAGAATCTTTGCTCCTTGCCGGCTTAGAGGATTCTTCAGCAGCGACTGTGTCGGCCCCGTTAGCATCGTCCGCCACCGTCAAGCCGCTCAACATAGCCGAGAGTTTTGTCGAGGGAAATGCGTCGCCGCTCTCATCATCCTTCTGATTCAGATTCAACCCCAAGATGACGACACGAGTCCCCGCGATGGCATGGACCGATATATCGTTGTTCTCACTCCTTGATCTCATCTTGGTTGTTGTTAGGAAGTGAATGAGCAACTGAATAATCCAGTCGAGCACCTCGCCGGATTGCACTAAAACTCGACTAACAAGAAAGTTTTATCAGAAAGAGGGCAAACACTTTCTCCCGATAAGCATCTGCATTTTGTAGTAATCTTTTTGTTGTCATTTTTTGATCATCGTTGCAAGCAGCAGCAAGCTACAGGCGAAGCGGAGATCCCTCTTGGAGCCGTCCAAAACAGCGATAGTAACGGTAATATTTCTTGACAATGAGCGCCGATGTAGGGGGGGGAAACAAGGCGTGCTCCGGCTGCGGCATTGCCGAAGGTGGTGACGTCAAATTGAAGGACTGCTCCGCTTGCAAACTCGTGAAATATTGTGGCATTGAATGTCAGAGGAAGCACAGATCGCAGCATAAGAAGGACTGCAAGAGGCGGGCTGCTGAATTACGTGATGAGCTTTTATTCAAGCAACCCGAAAGCAGCCATCGTGGAGACTGTCCGATTTGTTGTTTGCCGCTTTCGCTCGATAAACAAAAATCCGTCCTAATGGGATGCTGCCTAAAAATGATCTGTAATGGGTGTGATTACGCTAATCCCATGGATGTAGTCGGAGTGAAAATCTGTCAAAAGTGTCCGTTCTGCCGACTGCCAACAGCAAAATCGCAGGAAGTACTTGAAAGTAATCTGATGAAGAGAGTTGAGGCGAATGATCCAGTTGCGATGTACCAAATGGCTGGATATCGTTATCAGGAAAAAAAATTCAGCGGCGCAATTGAGTATTATACCAAAGCAGCCGGATTGGGCCATGCAGAGGCGCATTATGAACTATCATGTCTGTATCATGATGGGGGGAAAGGTGTTAAACAGGACAAGAAAAGGTGCTTGTACCATGCTGAAGAGGCTGCCATTGGTGGACACCCCATTGCCAGATACAATCTTGCGTCAAACGAAATCGAACATGGAAGGTTCGAGAGAGCGGCGAAACATTGGATCATTGGAGCCAAACTAGGCCACGATAATTCATTGGATGGCGTCAAAACGAGTTTCAAGACTGGATTTGTAAGTAAAGAGGACTTTGCTGCAGCTCTCCGTGCACACCAGGCAGCTGTTGATGCGACAAAAAGTCCACAGAGGGACGAAGCATTAGTAGCTCGTCAAAATATGCACAATTTGGATGCTAACCCCGAACTCCGTGACAGGATGATGAGATCGACCTTCAACAGAATGAGTCCGGATGCACGTCGTCGCGCCCGTCAGAATGTGAGAGATGGAACGTTCAGAATGGATTACGATATTTAGTATTTAGCATATTTAGTGAAACATTGTTTTCAACCTAGGCGCTGTATCATAATCCTCCTGCTTTAGACTCAATGTCAGGACGATGACACGGACTGACATATCATTGTTACCATTCCTGTATCTAGTCTTAATTGCTTTGCTATGACTAATGTGCAGTGAAAAGTTGGTTTCACTCCATCATTCTCCAACCACACTTAAGAATACCTCTTTGCAATCCTCATTAGAATCATCCTGCAACACATTCGAAATCTTGGAACGATATTCCTCCCTCTCCACCCAATCAGTGTAGGCATGCATCAGTTCCGATGACTCTTTCTCCTCATCTCCACCATCAATCGTACTCCTATTCAACATCAACTTCTTCCCATCACCCGTAACCCCCTTTCTCAAGAATTGGAATCCATTCAACCACCCGACTGACTTGGGTTGAAATTTCTCAATATTGTTCTTCATGGAACTGAATTCAAATGATGGTAGTATCTCATCTTCTAATACATGTGATGGTATATGAGTGAGGTTTAAGAAGGAGATGATTCGAAGTACCTCGTTACGGAGATTGGACTTCATTTTTTCGTAGGATAGGAGGAGCAGTGGCTGATCGATACCACCACCGCTTGTACTGCTACTATCACCACTATCATCGGTGTTATCGTTACCATCAGAAGTAGTGTCATACGAATTGTCAGCAAATGCACCAGCAAAACTAATCAAATGATGCAAACTGCTCCCAAATGGAATCTTTCCATCCATCCAATCTTGGAAAAACGTTTCAAAAGTGTCTGTGTACGTGCCCTCTCTTTGGTTGGATAAGTGATGGTAGAATGAGGCTACGACGTCTATTTGATTTCGAGTAACGTAGATAAACTTTCCACAATGAGGGCGCTCTTTGTCGTTACCATCTGCCGATTGCGTGTCATTGCAAGCTTCTCTCTTCTTGGGTAACATATCCCACCGCAAATGAGTATTAAACACCCGTCGTCCCAAACGATCGTGATTCTTTCGTACCGATTCCGCCAATACCCTCGTGTCCTGCCAGTGAGCATCTATTTCAAAAAAGGGTGCGTAGTCTGATACATGATTGTAGGCTATGTCACCATCAGTGCTGTCGCTGGCATTTGAGTTACCATCATCATCTGTACAAGCCGCAGCTTTGTACTTTCGATCGGCCAGCAGCAAAGTCAAAACGATATGCTGCGTCCATGTCGTACCGCTCTTGGGATATGAGCAGATAAATATGTCTGATGGGCGCAAAGAGAGATTACGACATGCTGATATGGTCGATGGAGATGTTATGGGCAGCAAGGGCATGGGAGGGAAGCTAGTCGTCATGGTTGATGATGGTTGCTTTGAGCTAGCTCTGAGCTCTGCACTTGTTGCTTGGGGGAAGTGCGTCAGCAGACAGGTGTCTTTTTGCTAACTACCGTGGGCGGGCGGGACTCAAAGGAGTCACGGTACTTTCGACACGCGTCTAAATTTCGGCAACTAACAGCCAACGCCGACACCAGTTTGTGTTTTCAGGAACTGGTACCACCTCTGTAGGATCCTACGCTTGCTTTGACCACAACACGCGTCTCTACATCCGCGAGTTTGTATGAGAACACCCTCAGAAATAACCGGTGACACCTACATGTGTTTTCAGGAATTAGTATCAATCCTACACAATCCTACATGGGTGCACATTTTCATCGAGCTCGCTTCAATTTGCATCCTCGCGTTGTTGCCCGTACAAAAGGATTTCATAATTTTCATTCTGAAAACATCAAAACCAAAACGATACACATAGGCTAACAAAAACATCACATCAACATGAAAGCCCAACTCCAACTCATCGCTACCACCGCCCTAGTGCTCCTCAACGCCATCCCCGGCGCTCTCTCTGCCAAGGTAACGTCTCCTCTGTTATCAAGTCGACATATATATCATCTTTTGATGTGCGTCATCTCACCTGTTGTGTTTGTTTGTCGATTCTGTTCTTCTGTAGCACCACCATCATCTCGACGACTTCGAAGAGGAAGAGGAGTCACCCTCCGTTCATTCAGTCTTTCTCCGTGGAGCTGCCGCCGCCGTGGCAGCATCGACAGAAGATGTCCCTGATGAAGACGAAGAACTCATTCAATACCAAAAAGGTCGGCATTATTCAACCAACTGGAAGAAATATACGACCAATGTCAACCCTTACAATGGGAAAAACTGGGGTCGAGGATACGCTCCTCACACCCCTTACATTCCGACCATTCCGAAGGTCGGTCGAATCAACACTCCCAGCGATATCCGTAACGCAGGAGGTATTGATTATTGTTCTCAGGTTTTTGGGGGGGTGATGGCGTGCGAGAGTGTCGTTGGTTGCAAGTGGAACGGGGGCAACTGTGTCAAACAAAGAGGCAGTCGAGGTGAGCTGTCGTGAGATGATTCCATTTCCAGTCCAAGGAGTGTGAATAATATGCTTCCAACTCAATCATGACTAATCAATCTGTCGTTTTCTTGCCATGCTATAGGATACGTCACTCCAGTTAGCACTCCTCAAGGTAATTCTTGTTCTCAATATCGTGATCCGGTTTCGTGCTCGAAAGGCGGTTGCTTGTATATGGGGTTTAGCTGCGGCCCACCTTATGAGGATGAAGAAGCCTTTGATTCTCAAGACTTTGACCTTGAACTTGAAGCTTCTCCTGACTATGAAGGCGAATTCTCCTCCGAATATGAATATGATGAAGATGGCGAAGATTAAATGAATCACACTGATTATGCAATGGGGGTGTATTGCAGCAGTGAGCATACTTGAAAGAACAAGAAATAAATCTTTTTTCATCACTATTATCAAGAGAGAGAGGCACTTCAAGGCCAACAGGGATCAAGATACATATTATACGTGCGTGTAGTGATTAGATGAACTAAATCTAAAGTGTGATACTCTACTTCGCAAGATTATCAAATCAAGCTTTGGTCTAAGAGCCACCAACTGCATTGCGAACAACACAGATAATAACCATGCAAGAAAATTCAATGACAGCAGCCGCAGTAGAGCAGTCATAAAGACATCATTATCACTTCAAAGCCGCTGCCAACTAAAAAATCAATCAGCTTGAGTAAAAGTTAACGTAGCCGATCTCAACTCCGCCTGACCAAACATCGTTCCAAAGTCTTCCGCATCCCCACTCCCCTCAAACTCTAACACAGCATTCGTCATGGCAAGCAACCAAGCCGAATGTCCGACCACTGCAATCTCCCGTTCCGGTCGGTGATACAAGTACTCCACTAGAAAATCATATGCTCTGTGAGACATCTCCTCCATACTTTCACGTTGTGGTGTTGTACCATCATCAGCGTTATTCATCGAGGTTCGTTCACAATGCTGTTTCCAATACACATCTTCCTCACTTTCACTCTCATTCTGAGTCAGTAATGAGAAATCAACATGAGGAAATTCCAACCGTGTCTCTTTCAATGGTCTACGTTGGTTGCACAATAATAATCCCAATTCTTCACGTATGCCCTCGTGTGCTATCCATCTCACTACTCCTTCCTCACCACCATTGATATTGTCTGTGGACGGTAAATGATCATGAAACGTAATGCAAGCAGTCTCCAAAGCACGAACTAATGGACTAACCACAATCAACTCCACTCCCCCCAAATACTTGCTCTTGTCAATGCGTTGCTCTATGCATTGCTTACGTCCCTTGTCAGTTAATGGAGCATCAATTATGCCTGGTAACAGTAATGGATTTAATTCAGGGTTGGTCTCAGATAGATCAATTGGGATACCGGTACGGTCGGTCCATTCCTTGTAGAGTTGATTGTGTGTCCCTTGACCGTGCCGCTGGAAATGAACGAGTTTTGTAATGGTGGATGGTGTCGTTGATGATGATGATGTGTCGTCATTATTTGCAAGAAGAGCAGCTTTTGTCGCCGCTGCTTCGGATGGATGTAAAGCTTTGGCTTTGATACGGATGGGACGAGATTGTTTCAAGTGATTGTAACATGTTGCTTCGCTTGTGAGTGATGGATCGTCACGAGATGTGGAACTTTTGAGACGATGATGATTGTGACGCACGGCAGCATTCCTGTGGTTGTGTTGACTGAACGCTGCTACGGCGTGAAATGCGGCCGCTGGAATACTCCTATGCAGCGATGATGTCAGTGCAAGCGCCATAGCGGCGTTTCTTCTCCTTGTTAATTGCATTGATAGGGAAATAAATGTGTTATTAGCCACGGCGTTCGGACGAGCGGTGGAGGCCAAAGACCAAAGACAGAAAGAGACAGAGCATTAGACTAAGTGATTACCCTTCAAATCTGAAATGATGTTGATTGATTGCTTCATAAAATATTTCCTCAGATTAGCAAGTATATGATAATAAAATGAGAATGTAGTTTATTTTTTCAAATACACTATGGGTTCCACTTCATTCCGACTTCAATCTTCCGTCCAACAACTTACCTACAAAATGGAAATGAGGTGAGTTGCTATCATTAGTGCTAATGCGTTTGAGTACGGAGAAGTTTTGAACCGCTTTGTAACGACCTGCTAATCCTAATATCACCCATGAATATCATAGGAACATACCAAAGCGCAACGTTAAAGCAGTAAACCTTTCTATCCTATCTTGGAACAATACATATGTGGTTTGTTTTTAATTCAATTATTTCCCCATTTACAGCAGTTTCTAATATTTCTGCACTGTTTAAAAAGAACAGTATGCTTACCGCAATGACCAGTCTCTGAACGTGTCAGACTGAACAGAATATTAAGTGATCAGATCGCCCGGGGGGCGTTTTTTGCAACTTCCTCCCTCTGAGGACTTTTTGTTGCCTCGATGGCAGCCTGGTGGCCACGAAGAGCTCTGGCAAAGACCTCCTTTTTGAGAACTCCTTTTTGGTAAACATGCTTTAGAGCATCCAATGACTGATCATGTCCCATATTGGCGGCAATATTCCAATGTTTCACTGCTCTATCCAGCCTGCAACTTTTTACCTCCAGACATCCAAGATTGTACCTAGCATCCGCATTTCCACCAATTGCAGCTTGTTCTAAATGATAAAGTTGCTTTTTCTCGTCCTTTTCAACATAATCCCCATTCTGATACATGAGTGATAGATTGTAATGAGAGAAAACATCGCCCAATTCTACTGCCTTTGTCAAATATTCAAATGAACTTCGGAAGTCCCGTTCCTCAAGAGTCTTCGTAGCCATTTGACACAACGCAGCTGGATCATTTGCCTCAACTCTCTTCATGAGACTCTTTTTGAGCCAATTATAATGATCAGATCGTGGTATAACATGGCGGCAGAATGCACATTTGGGTTCCAGTCTACCCTCGGCCTCTCGTTTAAGATTAAAACCAAAACATCCATTACAGATCGATTTCGCACAACAGGGCATCATCATAGATGTTTTGTGTCTATCAAGAGGTAGCGGCAAACAACAAATAGGACAGTCTCCAAGGTCACTGCTCTCAGGCTGCTTGAATAAAATTTCGTCATGTAACTCGGCCGCTATTTTCTTGCACTCCTTTTTATGCTTCGGCCTGTGCTCCCTCTGGCATTTGACACCACAATATCGAACGAGTTGGCAACCACTGCATTTCATTAATTTAACGTCGTCCCCTCCGGCGATACCGCAGCCTGCACAGCGCATTATCTTGTCGTCATTGTTTGTCTCCTCTGCGCCACTCATCATCCAAATACAGAGCACCGGAGAAGATGAGAGATAATCCTATTAGATATGCTACTTATAATAAAAATGATGCTGTCGCTGTAAACTGCCGATAGGAAGAAGACTGCACCGTTTAACGTGGGAGGATATAGCGCAACAAGGCGAACCAACTGTCGATAGTACGATGGTTTGCCGAGTGCAGGCCGAGGCAAGCTGCGGCGGGGCGGGCGCGGTGCGAAGTGCAAACTCCTTGCTTGCAAACTCCTTGTGTTCGGAATTTGAGGCGATGACAGACGAACTGAACTTGTGCTTTGTGCTTCCTTCACCAGAGTCTCTTCCCATTTTCTGTTCTGGTAGAGGCTCACCAAGCTGACAAGTCAAGTCTTACAAATCAATATGCAATCTTTCTCTAGAGTTTGAAGACTTTGTTCTCGACCGTACTGAAGAGCTCGAGTCCACTTATGGCCTACGCGGATCTGCTATCGAAGAAGAATAAGTTATCAAGTTTGGATCGTGTGTGCTATGAGATGAGGAGCTGATGTGTGACCAAAGGATATTACATGTGAAGACTCTGACTTTATCGGCCATTTTTGATCCCTCGGGAGAGTAAACCTAGCAAGTAAGTAACGTAGCTGCTCACATTAATATCTCTCCACTTGAGAGATCATCATGCCATGCCGGTGGCTGACACCTTATCTCTCGTGGTGGTTCTTCTCTAGACTGCGTCTTCATCGCAGAGCGCGAGGTAAACAGGGCAAATACATTACGATGAGAATTACATATAAGAATTACTCCATAAGAAAGGTGCCCATCACAAGTACCACTAAGCTACTCAACCAAATGGATGAATCAGTCATTTTCCTCCCTCCATTTTCAGTACCTAAATAATTGATATTTTGAGACAATACTTCCTCAGCGTCTTGCTCGGACGAACCTGTATCAGTAACAGTAGTAGTAGCAGTTGTTGTTGTCTTGGGCGGTCTCTTAGCTTCAATGATAGTAGCAGTTGTCGTTGCCGTTGCAGGTATTTTGGGAGGTGTCGTCTTCTTGGGAGGTCTCGTAGCTTCAGTAGTAGTTGTCGTCTTGGGAGGTCTCGTGGCTTCAGTAGTAATTGTCGTCTTGGGAGGTCTCGTAGCTTCAGTAGTAGTATTCGTCTTGGGAGGTCTTGTCGCCTCGACTGTAGTAGAGACAGCAATAGTAGTAGTACTAGTAGTGTCTGTAGAGTTTATTGTCGTCTCCTCTTCGATAGATGTTATCACTGTGGCATTTGTGGTGGTAATTATCCCTTGAGTAGTATTATCAGCAGAATACTCGGAAGTAGAAACTCCAGAAATAGTACTAGCACTAGACGATTCAGTTTCATTTGTATACGATGAAGCCTCGGTAGCAACAGTTGTAGTTGTAGCAATACTTGTTTGAGTACCACCCAACAAATGCGTTTCAGGTGGAGACCATCCATCTGCAGCCCATCCTGATGAATGTCCAGATAATGACGGCCTGCCTTCCGAATCATCCGTCAATGCAGCAGTTCCAGCAGTAGGCGAGTATGTTGGATGATAGGTTGGGAAATAAGTTGGATAGAATGGAGCCAGTGTTGGCAAATTAGACGGCTCTTTCGTTTGAACTTCACTTGGCAAATATGTTGTATTGACTGGACTCAATGATTGTGTATATGCAACATTTTTTGTTGCATTGTTGAAAGTTGTCATTTCTGTAGTTGCTGTAGCCGTATCAACTGGTGCCGCAATTGCGGGACAAAACTCTGGCTGGGGTAGTTCCAAATCAATCAAATTAAGCCATCCAAGTGAATCACCAATCGCCATGGGCACCATATCACACTGCTGTAAGTCATATTTCCATGACACTTTATTTTTTAGCAATGTGCCCGCAGCATTTGTGCCCTCAATGATGAGCACAGCCGATGATACAACGAATTGAAGCTGCCCTGATAAGAATGTGTTTGGATCAAGATTTTTCGAAATGGATGTGAATGTAACAGCAGGTTCGTTATCTTCTACTGTAATGGTCTCTTGATTCATCACTTCCATAGACTCGCTGAGCTCATAATACGAGATGCTCTTGATTGACATCGGAATGGGATCAATCGGCGGCTGCAATTCACTTTCGTCTGCACCTAGAATGTCCAATACACCGTCACCGGTGCTGTCTGAACCACTGCCAATCGAGACGAAGCAAAATTGATTATTTCCGTCGGCGGCTGGACATGTTCCAGAGAGGTTGATTCGAAGTGTGAGCGATTGAGGACTGCAGGCGCAGCTGGGCGAAGATTCGGCGGCAGTGATGCCAATTATACTGTAGAGGAGGGCAGTGATCAGTTGTATGGTGGTCGTCATCATTGTCATTTAGAGAGAGCTCGAGCGCAATATTGAAGCATCGAGCGTGTTTACTTAATACTTATGATGTAGGCGGATGGGTGTAAAAGTACCGATTTTCCTTGGGTTCCTCAAAATTGGTCAAGTTTGAATTACAAAATAACACCCATAAGTTTTGAGATAATGTTTTGCGGAAAATCAGCTTCGACGTGTTAATATGTACACGACAGATGTTGACATTCAAATGGGGGTATATGCAGGGGTCACTTTAGCATTATTCATCACAAGAAACAAGAAAGCTTTGATGTATGTATTACTACAATCATTGAAAAGAGAAAAAAGAATCGTCCTTACATGTCCATTTCGGATGAAGAAGGTGACGAAAATCTTTTGAAAAGAGTGAAAGCAAATGATCCTACTGCACTAAGCCAAATGGCTTGTGTTAAAAAGATGGAAGGAGATTACAAAAGTGCGGTTGAATATCTCACAATATTAAGAGCTATCGCATTGGGAGATGTGGAAGCTCACTTTGTTTTTCATTTTTGTATGCTGAGATTTAGTCGATCACAATACGATGGAGGGGGAATGGAATTGCTGCATAATAAATATTTATTGAGTTACGAAGAACTTTTTGTTCTGGGTATATTTGACATGAAACAAAGAAATTATGTAATGAATGTTTATCTACTAGCTAGAATCAAATATGCTAAGCCTCTCATACTCTTCTCTCTCGCCAACCTCGTTCTTTCCAAAATAGAATAGAAAGAGGAGGATACAATATACACACAAATAGAACTTTTTCACAATTCAGACAAGAGACTACCCCTTCCTCCTCACACTTAGTCCATGAGAGCTGCACGGAACCTCTCGATACCCTCCCACGCCACATAGGCAGTTCCAATACGGCTCACAGTCTTCATAAGATTCTCAGGAGTTACCGAGAGATCAAACCCTCCTTCCATAGCACCAAGAAGCATACCAAAGAGAATGCCTGCATTCACAAACATTTTCACGGTACCATTACCCTCACGTGTAGCCATGACATGGTAGGATGCAAGACCCAACAATCCCACGACACTTGCACTATCGGCCAAAAGAGGAATCTTATGGGAAACCCATGCTACAGATCCAAGTACAGAAAGGACGGTGGTGAAGGATGACATAAGTTGGAGGGAGGTGTTGTGAATAGTGGCATCCCCACTAGCGTTGCCGTTGTTGCGGAGAGCATATCCGGAAACGAGGGCAACGATGATAGTGTCGAGGAGAGGATTCTCGCTTCCGATGGCACGGGCTGCTACCCAGTTGGACATGGCCTGAAAGTTGTGGAAGTAAGAGGAGATAGTGAGTGACAAGAATGATTGTTGACGTGTGAAGTTATGTTCATACAACACGACACAACACGACATCAACAACAAACAACGACAGAACGAACACTTACAAGAGCTGTAATATCACTCTGAGAAAGTTCATTCCCATTATTCGCCAAGGCACTCTTCGCCAATGAAAGTGCTTGAAAGATACAAATCAATGTCCAAATTTCAAATGACATCGTAGGCACATCCAATGCCATATCAAGACCGGCTGCCTTGAACGTCTCGGGATGTGAAACGATACTAGAGAGCGAGGCGGAGATTCCACCAGCATCGGCGAGTGTTTTTAGGGTTACGAATGCTGGTGCCTGTTTCGTTTGTTGAGAGAGAGTGGAGGGAGAAATGAAGAGGGAGGGTGAGGAACGATAATCAATAACACAGCATAATACTATCTGACGGTTGGTGTACTCACATGATCCATGATGCGCATGACACGTCCGAGGATGACATCGTCGGCCTTCTTCACGTATTCTTCGGTAGTATCGATAACCTTTTCACCAACGCCGTCGATGGGAGCAAGAGCTTCAGATAACTTCATGATTTGATTGGTAGTTAAGATGATGATAATGATGCTGGAGGAGAGAGCGATGCAAATGAAATGTTGTTCAAATGAAAAGTTGTTGTTGTTGTTGTTACAATGATTTTGTGTAGCTTTGGCTTCACACACTCAAATCGCTGACGGACGAGGGTGTCAACAAATGTTTGAAAATGGCCGTTGAAGGTGTCAACAAAGATATCTGCCAAGAATTCTGACGTCGGGAGAGGGACGCTGTGTGTAATTGCAAGGCAAATGCAAGCGTTTGCGGCGGCGGTATGTTTGAAGAGGTGGTGTCAAGTTCTGCAGTTTGAATTTCTTTGACACCACTTGAACCTTCTCTATCGGGACTCCTTGGAGGTTGAAGCATTGTTGCACTCCTGTAACAATGCTGTACTTAGCTTCAACAATGCTGTAACAATGCTGTAACATGCATGCACGAAAGCCACGCTACAACCAACAACCATCATCACCTTCTCTCAGCTGCAACCATGATGAAATCGATAGGCGCCTTGGCCATCTTATTAGCCGCATCATCATCATGTGATGCCTTTTTCTTCTCTACAACATGCTGTACCACCACCACAAAACGATCATCGTCATCACTATTTGCATCAACACCAATTTACGGACCAATCAATGAAGATATATTTTCGACAAACCCCCCATTGCGTATCGAGGGGAATAGTTTAAAGACATGGTCTGGATTTCAATCAAATCGGGTGCAGGTGTCAATTAAGAGTTTGGGCCGGCCTGTGGAGGCTAGTGTGGAGTTGTGGCAGACTCCTTCGGTAAGAAAAGTGCATTATGATTTGCCAACTGCCAATTTTATATTGCATGATGATAAAGTGAATATTATTTCTTCATATCGTTTCATCATCGTCTTCATCTTTATCTCTCTCTCTCTCTCCACAGTACATTCCAACCAAATTCACAGTAGAATGCGAAGACGGCTCCGAAAACATCGTCCACTCACTCATCGAACTCCCACCCGGCGGCGCCCCCGTCACAATCGCCGTCTACAACACCGAAGGACAAGAATTCCCAATGGAAGTTAGCGTATCCGATGCCAACCCTTCTTCCGGATCTGCACTTGATTCCTTCGCTGGGTGGACACCTATATTGGTACAGGGGGATGGAACAGTCAAATCATTCAATTTGGCACATGATATTGACAGTGTCGAAATACTACTGACATCTCAAACACGGAATATGAAAGCGTACATTGAAATACTCAAGGGGCCAAATGACGACAATGAGATTATTGAGGTAGATACCGATAATGCCTATTTGCATCCGTTTTATACTGTGATTCAGGCAGCGGAGGGGTGTAATACGTTGAGGATTAAGAATGAGAATTCGGTGGAGTTCCCGTTTGAGGCGTATGTGAGGCCGGCTGAGGGGGTGGTGGAGGAGGTGAGGGGGCAGTTTAATTATGGTGGTCCTTATTTTTAATGATGAAGGGTGGGGAGATATATAGATTGATGGTGGATTGAGTGGAGGGTTTGTTAGGGAGTGGTCGGTAAGGACACAGTGAGGGCTAGCAACAACGTGCTTGAGGTGAGGAGATGCATCACGTGCGGGGATGTGCATAAAACGAAGCAAAGCAGTAGTGGGCAAATTCTTGTTACAATAGAAAAGACTGATGGCTACTTATTCCATCTGCCAGGCGATAAATTGCGTTTGCCTCCTCCCTCTGTGGACTTTTCGTTGCTTCAATGGCAGCCTGATGGGCGCGAAGAGCTGATGCAAAGTCATCCTCCTGCTGACTAATCCATCACGGTACATATTCTTGAGCGCTTTCAATGAAATATCATACCCCATATTGGCGGCGATGATCATATGTTTCACTGCTCTATCCATTTTACCACGCCTTTCCTCTATATACGCAAGATTGTGTCTAGCGACAGGATGTCCACCAATCGCAGCCTCTTCCAAATGATAAACTGTCTTTTTCTCATCCTTCTCAACACCATGCCCATGATGATGCATTAGGAGGTGAGGATTACGAAATCTCTCAGTCTCACATGGAAGAGAGAGAGGTTGCTTCCCTTGGCTGAAGTACTGTGTCGTTACCCGATTGCTTCAAATTGAGTAATATATGAAATGAATAATGTTTTACTCTACGGAAAGAAATGTGAAAGAGATATGCACACACTTTTACACACGGAAAAGAGGATCATTATCCTCCATGCCACACTCTTAGTTATCTCTTGCGAAAATTGCTCTGCCTCCTACCTCTGGGGACTTTTCGTCGCATCCACGGCAGCCTGATGGGCACGAGGAGCCGACGCAAAGACCTCCGTGCTGACTAGTCCGTTCCCCTTCCTATTCATATCCTTGAGAGATTCCAATGACGCATCAGAAGAGAGAGGCTATCCATATGAATGCATCGTGATGATGTGGAAGAGGAATGCATTCTCTATTAAGGAAGGGAGGGGCTATCTACTTCTTCATGCTGTGCATAAACATTGCTGCCTCCTCCCTCAGTGGACTTTTTGTCGCATCTACAGCAGCCTGATGCGCACGAAGAGCCGAGGCAAGGTCCATCTTGCTGACTAATCCGTCACGGTACAATTTTTTGAGAGCTTCCAGTGAACTATCATACCCCATATTGGCGGCGATGATGAAATGTTTCACTGCTCTATCCAGCCTGCAACTTTTTACCTCCAGACATCCAAGATTGTGTCTAGCGACAGGATGTCCACCAATCGCAGCCTCTTCCAAATGATAAACTGTCTTTTTCTCATCCTTCTCAACACCATGCCCATGATGATGCATTAGTGATAATTATTGATGATGAGCCCCAACTTCATTTGCGAATGCGACTGCCTTGGTGAAATATTGAATTGCACTATGATAGTCCCCTTCACTGTAGTGCTCTTCACCCAATTTATGCAAAGCAACGGGATCATTTGCCTCCGCTCTCTCTATAAACTTTCTTTTGGCCTCCTTGACAGAATGTACAGATCGACAGAATGGACATTTGTGCTCGAGCCTCCCCTCAATCTCTCGCTTGAAATTGGCATAGATACATCCTTTACAGATCTTTTTGCAGCAACATGGCATCATTGTAGATTTTTCTTTAATCGGGAATGGCAAACAACAGAGAGGACAGTCACCAAGATCGGCGCTCTCTTGTTGCTTGAACAAAACTTCGTCACGTAACTCAGCAGCCCGCCTATTGCATTCCGTTTTATGCTCTCGCCTATGCTCCCTCTGACATTCGACTCCACAATATTTCACTAGTTTACAAGCAGAGCAGTCCTTCAGTTTTTTGACGTCGTTATCCCCTCCAGCAATGCCGCAGGAAGCACAGCACAACATCTTGTCGGCTTTTGCACTCATCGTGTGTAATATATTATCACCACCACTTCAATCCGCTACCTTAGCTGGTTACTCGTATTGCTATTAGACGGACTGCACAGAAGAACGTCGTCGCCACACCTTCTAATAGATAGCTTGCTCAGATTGCAGGAAGAGTCTGATACGTTGAGAGAAGGTTGAGAGAAGTCGCTGCGCCTCCCAGCTAGCTCCCAGCCGTCATTTCTCTTTCGGGGGGAGGAGACCCCCTTTATTTCCGATTCCATTAATCATTTATTCGGAAGCATTTCATCGGGTTCGCCCGTGGCCCCCTTTTTGTGGTCAAGGGAATGAAGCACGACAAAAGTGACATGAACCAATGCGCTCCTTCCATAGATAGTCTCTGTAAATAATAGATACAGCGCTGTGAATAGTCACCGAGCAAGCAAACAGCAGTGTAAAGTTAGATAGAGTGAAACAACAACAACAATAACACTAACAATCTGACGACGCTGTAACAATGCCAACTGGATTCTACTCCGACGACGAAGCAATCAGCAATAATGATGGTCCACTCACCTCCTCCAAAATTAATGTTGCGTCGTCCGTCAATAATAATTCGATACAGCTTACCCACAAACAATCCAAGCAACATGGCAATGACAATGACGACAATAGTAGTGATGATTGTTCCATCGGCTCTAGTTCGTCAGTTGTTGCTACAGTCACCAAGAGTCATGAGGAGGATAATATGGCAGATGATGAAAATAATTACTCCGATAATGGTGAGGAGGCGCAATGGATTATTGGTACGTCCATTGTACCCCTTCTAAATTCAAAAGCTGACAGCAATGCTGATGATAAATTGAACGGCGACAATAATACTGAGGAGGCAGGCAGATGTTGCTGGTCATGCTTCATCCATCTCAGCAACAATTCCTCCTGTTACACGATACACGAACACCCCCTCCTTTCCATCCCAGTTTGTTCCATTTGCAATGAACGAGCGGAAGCTGTGGAAAGTGAAGTGATTGATGACAAGTTGAAGAAACGACATGATGTCAATGATGGTGTCCAAGAAGAAGAAGAAGTCAATGCCTGTTCGTGGTGTGGACTAACCACATTTGAAAATGATACATCGTCTCATTCCACCTCTAGTATGATGGAGAACAACAAAACAATAGTCGGAATAGGTATCAATCCAATCCAATCCTCCACCATTTATCTTGACAACATTTCCCTCGCTGATGGTGGATCCAATGAGTTGTTATTATGTGACAATTGTCCACGTGGGATGTGTGTCAAGTGTTGTACGGTTGCTTTGGGTGGGACTGTGGATGCTTTGAAAGTGGTACGACATGTTTGTAGTAGTAGTAGTGAGGAGGAGGAGGGAGAATGGAAGTGTTGTTATTGTAATCCTACGGAATTTTTGGAGAGGTTGAGAGAGGAGTATCGATTGGTTTGTGGTGAGGGTGATGATGATGATAGAGAATTGATGAAGAAGAACATGAAGAAGGAAGAGGATGGTGCGATGGATGTGGAGAAGGATGACAATAGCAAACATGATGATGACGATGACGATGACGATGCTACTACCAACGAAGATGAAAAAGTAGCCAGACTCATTGAAGAACTCAATACAGCCGAAGATGAACTCTCCACAGCACAACAAATGCTTTCCAGAGCTGAGATTGAACAAACCCGTCATGAAATTGAATCTGAGTTACTTTCTTCTAGTAGTTCATCATTGGTAGTAGGATTGGAAGATTTGACTGAAGCTGTGGAGGCGGAAGTTGCGGACTATTTGCAAAAGTGGCAACGTAAATTTGATTTGTGTCAGGATGAAATTGGTCGATTGCAAGAGGAGTTGGAGGAGGGGGGTGTACAGTTGGTGCAGTATTATAAATTTCGAAATGAGGAGAGGAAGAGATTGAGGCGGCAAGATAGTAGTGACGACGACGATGATGATTATGCAAGGAGGGCGGAGATGGCGTTGGGTGAGTTTAGAAATTGAGTGCTTCTTTGTGGCGATATCATCCATGGATTCTCTTGTGCGCAAGGACGAACTAACTCAAGTTTCCATATCCTCATTCCCTACTTTTACACACAGACAAGCGAGATGAAATGGAGGGATGGAACAAGGGTGAGTTCCGAGGAGCTTCGGGATACAAATGCCCCAATGCCAAGATTTACAAACTAGAACCCGAAGATCTCGACAATTCCAACCTCAATGAGATTGAGGATATCAACACCCTACAAGGTGCAGTATCACAAATGGCATCCAACTCCAAACAGGAATTGACTTCGTGGAGGAGCAAGACTGGAACGACGTCGGATGATATCGAAATGTTGCAGAAGAAATCGGTCAAGTACGAAGAGCGTGATTTGGGGGGATTGATTGATCTGGAGAAGCTGGAGAAGAATTTTATCCGTGACGATGATGACATTGTGGAGGATCACAAGGTAGAAATGATCATTCGTAGCAAGAAGGGAGGGAAGACTGGATCGAGGGTTGTGAAGCGAAGTACATCGTTGTACGTCAGGAAGAAGCAGGCAGCCAAATCAAAACGTCGTGGAAGATTGTCCGGGGACGTGAAGGAGTATCAGCCGCGAGCTCCTCCTCAACCTCGTCCGCAACAAGATGGTCCAACCAAGGCGAAGAAGCGTGCTCAGCTGCTACCTGTGTCTTCGTCTGGAACTCTATCTGGCCGGAGTTCGCCGGCGATTAAGGGAGTGTTAATGGGATCTGAGTTGGCAAAGTTTGAAAACTCGGATGTTATTCTTGAAGTTGCTGGGTGTGAAAGTCAGCAAGTTTCTGTGTGCCTCTCTCTCGCATCCATGTTGAAAGATCACCAAAAGGAGGGATTGCAATTTTGTTGGAGGAATGTTTGTCATGACATTTTGAAACCGAATGAGGAGTTGTATGGCGGTGTTCGTGGTGCGATTTTGGCTCACAACATGGGGCTGGGCAAAAGTTTTCAAGCCGTTTGTCTTCTTCATACGCTCATGACTCATCCGTCATTAGTCCGTCCATCTCGCAAGGGAGTGGGTCTGACCAATGGTGCAAGTGCAAATGGAGTTACATCCTCCAGCAACAGAATCGTCAACAGAGCTATACTCATCGCACCGGTGAATACGCTGGCGAATTGGGAGCAAGAGTTTGAGAAGTGGATGGGTCCAAATGTTCCAGCTTTGCGCTTTTTCTCTTGGACGGAGTTCCAATCTAAGAGTAAAATTATCAAGGAATGGTACGAAGAAGGGGGGATATTGTGCTGCAGTTCTGATCGGTATGCAAGTTCATGCAAAAGATTTTTGGACACCAATGACAAGGGTGACGAGAAAAATGAAAAAGCAGCAACTCTGAGCAAGGAAGCAGTTTTCTTTCGCAAGGCATTATTCAACCCAGGTCCTGATATTGTTTGTCTTGACGAAGTTCACACCATGTTGAAGACTACGACCAGTCAAATTTACAAAGTGTTGAGTGGAATTGGAACAAAACTCCGGTTTGCGTTGACAGGTTCCCCCATTCAGAACAACCTTTTCGAGTACTATCGCATGGCTTCCTGGGTCAGGCCTGATTCACTTGGAACCGAGGGATATTTTGAGAAGACATTTGCCAACCCGATCATGGATGGCATGGCTGCCGATTGTTCAATTTTTCAAGCAGAATGGCAAGAGAGGCGCACCAAAGAACTTCATGGTATCCTGTCCGACTTTGTTCACCGTCGCGATGATACAGTGTTGCAGAAGGAACTTCCATACCACCAAACAGCTATCATTCATGTGCGTCAGTCCAAGGTGCAGGTGAAGTTATATCAAGACTTCCGCAAATATCAAAAACGAACTGGTGACCTTGGTTTCTTCAAACAGTACCATGCGCTTCGCCCAGTGTCAAATCATCCTGCATGCTTGATAAGCGATGCTGAAAAGGAATCTACAAACGATGACTCCCCATCTGGAAATGAAGAAACAGAGAAGCCGAAAGTCGGAGGAGGAGATCTGGGTGACCGACCTCGCGTTGCACCTGAGAAGTTTGCTTGGATCTGTGACATCTGCAACAAAGCAAAGTTTCGTACATTTGAAGAGGCCGTGGAACACGAAAATCATTGCACCGGCACCTTCGATGTAGACACGGCTCCGAATGCACAGGTGAAAGGCACTCCAACCAAGGAATCAGACAATTCAGAGTGGTGGCGACCATTCGCTGATAAAGCCCAGAAGACTGACCTTGACATCAATTCGATTGAAAATGGGGGGAAAATTGTTCTGCTGCTGCAGATCATTGCCCACTGCGACTTGATTGGAGATAAGGTTGTCGTATTCTCTCAGTGTCTCAGTACTTTGACTTTCATCGAAGGAATTATCCAAAGTGACGATTGGGGAGGTTTCAAGCCTTATCTGCCAAATAATATTTGTCAACAGAAACTTGGCGGGTGGAAGAGAAACTACGACTATGTCCGCATCGATGGGTCCGTTGACGCAAAGGAACGTGGGGATCTCATTTCATCCTTCAACTCGAGTGATAATCAACACACGCGGTTATTCTTGCTTTCAACCAAAGCGGGAGGATTGGGGGTAAACCTTGTTGCTGCGAACAGGGTCGTGTTGTTCGATTCTCACTGGAACCCTGCTGTTGATTTGCAGGCTGTTTATCGTTGCTATCGCTATGGTCAAACGAAGCCGACTTATTGTTACAGATTACTTGGAGAGGGGAGCATGGAGGAGAAAATCTACTCTCGTGCTGCTACGAAGGCATCGCTGTCAGATCTAGTGATTGACCAGAAGAACCCAGCGAGGTCTTTCACGAAGAGGGAGCTGGATCTACTCCAGCATGAGAATACTTGGTTGTGTTGTGAATGGTGTGACAAGTGGAGAATGCTTCCTCCGGGCTTGACTGCAGAGCAGGTTGAGCAACAAACATCTATGGATGTGTGGTGCTGTGAAGACAATATCTATGATGAGGATCGCCAATGCTGCGAGGCAACTGAGCGTGACCAAAATTGGATGTTGAATTACTGGGAGAAGCGTGCACGCCAGGAAGCGGGGGTCAATTCGCAATCTCAATCCCAAAACGAAGCAACTTCAACCGAGCTTTTAGCTCCTAACTCAAACATTGATGAAAAGCACGACGAAAAAACTGAGAGAGATGAAGTTCTCCAAGCTCTTCTCTCGAGGACTGAGGAGAAGCGATCTGCTAGCACGAAAGGAGCAAATAATTCTTCCAACAAGAGTTCTTCTATGAGTTGGGTCAGTAAGTACTCGTTTCAAAAGGAAAAGAGTGCAGACGATGAATCGAAACTCAAAGCTGCCAAGGATGAATCAGCTGCAGTCGCTCCCAAAACGCAAGCGTCTTCTCCCAAGAAAGCTTCTTCTCCCAAGAAAGCTTCTTCTCCCAAGAAGAGTAAGAAGTCTTCATCTACGAAAAATGGCAAGTCACCTGTCAAGAGCGGTAAGTCGGTCAAAAAGAAGGGCAAATCTTCCGCCAAAAAGAATGACATTTCGCCTTCCAGAAAGAATGGTGTGTCGCCCTCCCGGATTGACAAGTATTTGTCTCCGAAGAAGAATGGATCATCGTCTTCAGTCAAGGCAGAACGCCTCATTGAAAGTGATAGAAAGCGCAGATCTCCATTCAAATCGCCGGAGGGAAGCACTGACCCAAAGCAGCCCAACCGCAAGAAACAGAAGGATGATGTGATTGACTTGTGTGACAGTGATTAGTTGACTTTGTCTCGCGCATCGATTGTGGCTTCTCCTTATTGAATTGGGGGAGGCGATGATAGCATAAAAAAATACTCATTTTCTTTCATGAATACAACGAAGTTGGTACAAACAGTATTCTTACACTTCTGCACACTTGATGACATTTCGTATCATTTATATATAATTTAATCTCATCATCTAAAATTTCTTCTCCGAATATCGGCAAACTCATCCTCTATCTGTATAGAAAAGGGACAAAAATGGCTTGGGCTTGGCTTGACCTCAACGGCATTGAGTACTACCCTAATTTTTGTGGTGCTCAGACTCAGATTTGAGTTGAAGCCGCCCCGCCGCGCCGGCGGCGGGCCACAGCGCAGTACACAACACTGTAAAATGTATTGTGCCATACTACAGATGGAGACTCTTCTAAGAGCAGCTATCCATTTTTGCAATAGTGCGCCCAATAAACAATGCCAGAAAGAGCAAGAAGTAGTGTGCACCATTGATCACTAGTGCCTCGTTCTTTGCAAGGAAGCATGTCGTCTACTTAAGTGGAGACTATCTCTAGATGTTGCCCTAACTCTTTTAAGAAATAGTAGAGTATGCAGGTCGGATCAAAGGAGATTATGTAATATATGTACACCTGAATACACCTTTTACTTAGCTGGCTCCCGCGCCTTGCTGATCCGTACTAATGACCGGCTTCAGCCAGATGTTTTCGGCCAACCTGGGCCAACATTCATTTAGTTCTAGATTTTACTAGCGACACCACCCATACCCATAGCAGCTCGATATTACAAGTTAGCAGTTTGCACACCCAATAAACAACAATGTCAGGAAGAGCAAGAAGTAGTGAGCACCGTCTCCCATTCTCTGTCTTAGAGTGGATCCGGTCATTCCAAACGATTCGTACATCAGCAGCGTCCGCTGATTACTTTATACCGGCGCTGCGGCTCGCCTGCGCTATTGCTGATAAGATTTGCAACTTAGAGGAAGAGAACGGCCGATCGCCAACGCCAAGCGTCGATTGGATAGATAGTATTTCAGTTTACTCAAAGACAAATAATAATTTGAAAGAAGATGAATTTGAAAACGTGTTTGGTAATATTCTCGCTGGTGGTGGCAAGGGAATAACTATTGGTGGTGATGATAAAAATTTTGGTGACGGTGACGGTGACATTCGTGTAGAAATATCACCGTCCTTGTTCGTAGAGACAGTTAGTAATGATGATAATGAAGCACAAAANTGACATTCGTGTAGAAATATCACCGTCCTTGTTCGTAGAGACAGTTAGTAATGATGATAATGAAGCACAAAAAATGAATGGAATATTGTATTCTCTGGGGATCGTGTTCTACGAAATATTCTCGAGGGGGGAACGGCCTGCTGAGATTGAGGAGCTCAAACGAAAAGGCGATAAGCCCAAGGGGTTTGAGACTGGGACCCAAGACGTGTCTGAAGACTTCAACCCCTTTCATCAAGGCGGAACCATTGATTATGCTGCTGGCGAATTGAGCGTGTTCCAAAATCTATTGAGTGATTATAATTTGTCAGATGATGATAGTACATCTTATGACCTTACTTTCCAAGAAGGCGACGGTCCCAGGAAGAAACGGGCTCAAAATGAAAACATCACACATGAAAACAACAATAATAATACGTTGTGTTCAATTTCGGTAGAGCCATTGAAAGAAAAGGGAGTTCCGGTGTCTTTGTGTGATTTGATTGCCAACATGCTGAATTGCGCCGAAGGAACACTTCGTAATGATGAGGCGTACAATGATATGTCTGAAGTGAGATATGATCTGCAGCTCATGCTAGATAAACCGTCCATCTACCTCCACGATCAGGACATGGGGTTGTTATCAACGACCGGATTGCAGATTCGGGACACTGTGTTTGGTAGAAATGCCGAGCTATCCACTATCAAGGAGGCTTACCGACGAACAATGTCAGGTGACAGCGAGTTGGTAACTATTTACGGGCATTCAGGCACAGGCAAATCAACTTTGGCACATGAATTTGGGAAGCACGTGTTAGTGAATGGCGGAATCTTCCTATTGGGAAAGTTTGACCAACGTCAGCAGGGCAAACCATTCAGTGCACTGGCATCAGCGTTCAACCAATATTGCGGCATTTTTTTGCAAAATTCTGCACTTGCTCCATCGAAACAGAAGCTTTCTCATCAGGTTAATCACGTATTGGGGAGTGAGGCGAAATATTTGGCCAAACTCATACCCAACCTGGGGAAAATTCTAGGCCTTGAACTGAATGGTCTCGTCTACGGTGAAGGGTGCACCAACGCACAAAACCGACTTCAATATCTACTGTGTCGTTTTGTGGAAGTGATATCAAGTACATTTGATGCTACCGTGACTTTATGTCTCGATGACTTACAGTGGGCAGATTCAGCATCCATTGCAGCTGTGAAACAACTCCTTTCTACCGATGGCTTCGCTCAACAAAATTCACATTTCTTCTTCTTAGGATGCTATCGCGAAGGAGAGACTGACAACTCTAATTCACTTTGGAAGACGTTATGCAATAGCTTCCTTATCAACGCTAGGTCTACCGACGTCAAACTTGATTGCATGGATGAAAAGATTTTGAATACGATGGTTTCGGAGACTCTGTGTCTATCACCGCGTCTCACTCGGTCCCTGTCGAACATAATATACCACAAAACAAAGGGGAATCCGCTCTTCGTCTCTCGGCTGATGATGTCACTGAGCAAGGAAGGTCTGTTGCGCCCGAGCTTGAGCCGGCGACGATGGGAGTGGGAAGAAGAAAAGATCCGAGGTCAGAAGTTGCCTGACGATGTAGCCATGTTCTTCACCAACTCGATTAATGCCTTATCTGAAGATGTCAAAGCTAGTATATGCGTTCTGTCATGTTTTGGGTCATCGGCAGAGACTTCTTTCATTCAAACATTGGAGCGGCTTCTCAGAAAGGATTTGCTTAGAAACCTGGACGAAGCCGTCAAAGAAGGATTATTGGACAAGAAAGATGGCCAATACCATTTCAGTCATGACCGTATCCAAGAAGCAGCATACAACATGATGAATATCCTTGATCAAGGCCGTTTTCACTTCAGCTATGGTATGGCTCTAGCATCTCTGTTATCTGGAGAGGGAGACTACAGCGTTTTGTTCGCAGCTGCGAATCAACTCAATTTAGCAGGTCCTGAAGCCGTTCAAGAAAAAAGCCAATATGTCATTGTTGCTGAGCTCAATTTACAAGCCGGGAAGAAGGCAATGGAAATGTCAGATTTTGTATTAGCGTACTCGTATTTTGATAACGGGATATCGTTCCTGCGGAAGAAGCNCAATGGAAATGTCAGATTTTGTATTAGCGTACTCGTATTTTGATAACGGGATATCGTTCCTGCGGAAGAAGCTCTGTCACTGGGAGGAGCACTACGCATTGAGCTTGAAGTTGTTTGACTTGGCAGTGGAGTGTGCTCTCACTAATGGGGATATTGTCAGCTTCAAACTTCTTTTGGAGGAAGTCATAGTACATGGGCGATCGTACAAGGATAAGCTCAACGTTATGTACTTCATTTCGTGTGCATTGGCCTCTTCGTTCAGGCTACCTGAATCAATTGAAAAGGGACTTGATATTTTGGCGAATCTGGGCATACAACTACGAGGTAATGAATCGAGTATGGAGGTTTGCGTACAGGAGACGAAAGATATACTGTCAGGTTACACTGATAAAGAAATACTGAATACTAGACGAATGACCGATCCCACTATGATCATGGCAATGAAGTTCTTAGGCAAGTTGGAGCTCGGAATGAGTCAAATTATGCCCAAATCAGCTCCACATGTGATGCAGCAAATTATTTATCTTTCTCTAGATCATGGCATGAGCCCCGTTTCTCCGATAGGGTTTGTCCACCTTGGCTCGTATATGGCCAAGCTTGGCGATATCAGTGGGGGTTACCACTACGTGAAGCTTGCATATTCCTTACTAGACAAAGTGGGATCCAGAGAAAGTGCCGGGGAGGTCATTTTTATAGGCACTCATGTTAGAGCGTACGTTGAGCCACTTCAAGCCACATTGCAATATCATGATGAGGGCTATGCTGCTGCAATGGCATCTGGTGATATCATGCAAGCTGCAGCCAACATATTGCTCGGTAATCGCTTGTTCTTCTTTGCTGGAGTGAACTTACAGCAGTTGCATCGAAGAAGCATTGAAGCAGCTCAGTTCATGCGCGAGAGAAAGATGTTGATATTTTTGATACAATTACAATGCTTACAGGATAGTATTTTCAAGTTAATGGGTACAGACGAAAAGCCAAAGAAGGAGTCTGCCGAGGAAAAGAAGATTCTTGCAACAAACAACAGCGTCCGGACGAGTCACTACTTCGAGAGAGCTTATATTAGCTTCATCTTTCGATCATACAATGATACCAAGCATTACACAGAGAAGTACATGGATTCCATTGTCAATACTTGGGCGAATTTGTTTTATGCACATGCTTTTCATGCGTATTACGTCGGTCTCATCTCCTTCTGGTTGGCTAGAAAGTCGAGAGAGGGACAGCAATGGCGTGAAAGGGGTAGAAGAAGCAAATTAGCATTGAAGAAATGGGCAGAATCTTCTCAGTGGACATTCGAGAATAGATGGTATCTGCTGGAGGCGGAGGAAGCGTACTGCAATGATGATTTTGATGCGGCAAAATTATTTTATGAAAAAGCCATATCATCAGCGAAAGAGCACAAGGTAAGATGAGGTTGGTGTGATCACTTCTTGTTCGCCTGACTACAATAATCTTTTCTAACTGCAGGTGTTGCTTGCTCTTTAGTTTGTACATGAAGAAGCTTTGGCTTGTGAATTAGCAGCATACTTCTATGTTGAGATTAGAGATACCGAAAAAGCAATGGAGTACTTCTTGTTGGCGCATGAAAAGTATCACGAGTGGGGGGCATTTGGAAAATGCGATAGTCTTTACAAATTTGTCGAAGGTACCTTGACAAAGCTGCTAGTTGGCGTCAGTCTTAGGCAAAGCTCCGTAAGTGCATGAAAACCAGTTATCAGTCCTTAAGCGGACACTACAATGGTTGGGATATTTCAGTATTTTACAGTACCAAACATTATGATTATGTATCATTTTATGCCGATCCAGTCACATTCCTACTACCATACCTCATTCTTGATGTCGACGACTGTTTTGTGATTGTCCTCCCACTTCCTCGTCTTTGCTGGTGTCGACTATGAAGATGATTTATCTATGTATCAGATAGAACCAGAGAACAGATCAGAAACCAGATACAGACAATGATGTGACAAGAAAAAGTAAGGTATCAGGTACCCAGGTCCCTGAGAGTGCTTTTGCCAAGTTGAAAGTTGAAGTGTACAGGCTGTCGAGAGTTGAGAGTTGAGAGTAGTGGGTTGTGGTTACTCTAGTACAAAAGAATCGTCATAGTTGCAGTTAAAGTAGCTGTTGAAATATCAGCTTATCTAATGTATGTTTGCCGTTGCAGGAGGAGTTTGTCTCTTATTTTAGCTTTCACACCTTTTCTCTAAAGCCATTAGCGTTTCACCTATTGCCCGCTTGAATAGAAAATCTATCTATATCTAAAACTAAAACGTCGCTATCACTATTATATTAAAATGCACCTTATACCTAGTGTCTACTAAAGAGAGCTGCACTTCGTCGACAATGTTTGCGCTTTCCTCGTGAGGCTGATCATTTGTTAACAGCTAGCTCTCTACTCACATCTCATGAAACTGCAGAAACTTGAATACATGCCCAAAGGAATCTGGCTCTGATCCAACACAGCAATTGCCCATCATGATCTGTTCCTCCTCATACTCGTGAATATGATTAGTATCAGAAATGCCTTCGTCATCGTCTCTCTTTTCATTTGTAGCAGACGCTGTGATGTGACCATATTCATTATAATTTCCCATCTCAATATTATGGTCTAAAATGTTACAACCCGAGCCCACGGAAGGATCAAGCAGTTTTGATCTCTCCATAGGCCCATCCGATATCGTCTTCACCTGTTGCTGCTGCTGGGACAAAGGCGGCACAGCTGCTAATGGATCACTTGATCGTTTACCTTCGCCACCATTAAGTGTGGATGAACCTACGATGGATGGATGATCAAAAAGCCGACCTGCATCTGCTTCCATGCGCTCTTTCAACTTGTCTTTGCCCGAAGGCACTGGCTTCTTGCTCTGTTGGCCTGTGTACAATAACGTCATCCGCATCTTCGTCACCCTGCTTTTCAGATGCTGTCGTTTGTTGTCACCCAATTGTTTTAGTTTTAGTCTGAACACAACCTTGCTATGAGATTGGGGGAGTATGAAAAGTTTGCAAGTGTCGTCGATATTTGTTTGAGTTAACTCTCCTTCAAATTGGAGGTGTGGGTGAATGCAAGAGATGATGCTGAGATAGAGGATTTGTGAGAGGATATTTTCGGCGGCCGAAAATGGGAGAGAGATTTTTCGTGAGAAATTCGGCCACGAAAAATCTCTTTTTTCTCTTTCCTTTCTTGTTGCCTTTCTGGCTGAGTCCTCCACGAGAATGTCTACCCACAGTAAGAGTGTGCCAGAACTATGATTCGATTAATGTCCATTCATTTTACATCAGTTCTATTTGATATCCTTCATACTCTTCTCTCGCCTCTACTCTCGGTATCTTATCACATCATACAGCAATGCCTTTACAACCAGAAAACGCAAGGCCTGCCTGAATATCTGCCATATCTCTTGCCATCTCTCGCAAAAATGGATGGTCCGTTTTCAACTTATTATCAGCATAAATCTCTGCTGCCTTCATGATGTACACATTGGCAAGACGATAATCATCTCGACTTGCTGCAAGCCGTCCCAATTTGTGTAAGATTCTCCCCACGTCAATGTGAGATTTGCCCTGTACACTCTTGCGGATTTGTAACGCCTCCTCATATGTTCGTATGGCACCGTCAACATTGCCTGACTTTTCATTGGCATCTGCAAGACACGACAGGGTAACTGCCACAGTAATATGATGAGGTCCGAATCGTATCTTCTGCATATCCACGACCTGTTTATACAACGAAACGCCCTCGGAGAAATTCCCTCGACTACATTCAATCGTTGCAATATTGTGAAGTGTCACTGCCACCTCTGGATGAGACAAACCCAAATGCAACGTTTCAATACCCAGCACCTCCTGGTATATCTGGAAAGCTTCGTCGTAATCACCAAGTTCCATGTAGAGATTTCCAATGTTGCCAAGTATAGCAGCTATATTGGCATGTCGATTTCCAAGTACTTCTTTCATTCCACGGAGTGACGCATTGTAGGCGGATAACGAGGCGGCATATCGTAGGGATCGTCGATGGATTTGGCCGATTTGATGGAGTGTCATGGCAATGTCGACATCGGCTCCTTTCCACTTATGACTTGAACCAGCAGTTGCTGGTGTTGTTGTGTCCGAAGAAGCTTCCTTCTTGGCGCTACCAATCTTTGGAGATGATGACATTGACGGAGATGACTTGACAAACAACTCATCATAATAAAACTTCTTGACCGAACCATCATTCGGAGGGGGTAGTGCATCGACCATGGCCAACTTGTCAAATCTCTTTTCAAGGAACAATTCCATTTCACCACATTCATCTTCTGATATTGACGCACCGACAGGTTGACCATCGTCAGCTGAAAAGGGGGTGACTGCGTCGTTCTCAGCCTTTTGCACGATGGTGGTAGTTTTGGCCATTCGTACTTCGTCTAATGAGAACGGTTCATCGTCAAACGCCAACTCTTGCTGATCCGTATTATTATTGTTGTTGTTGCTGCTATTGTTGTCACCATTATCACTTGAATAGACCAACTGATCCAAGAATCCAAACTCATCCTCCCTCGATGATGATGTCGTCAAAGGTACCTCCTTCTCCGATGATCCAGAATCCATACTCATATTACTCCCATTTGCACTCCCACCATCCTCCTCCCAACTCCCACCACCAGTACCACCAGTACCACCACCACTCTTCCCATTCCTCATTCCAGTCTCACTACGAAACTTGACAGCATACCGTAAACTCGAATGATAAAACCTCAAAGCCTGCTCCTCATTCCCCCGATGTTCCAAAATCATCCCCATATCCCTCAAGGTCACACTAGTCGTAAGTGGATTGGCCATTCGAAATTCCATCACATTCCGTCCCTTCCCACCATTCTCATCCGGTCGTCCCTTCAATGCCAAATGATAAATCTGCATGGCTTCATTATACTCCCCCCGTTTCACTTGAACACTCCCCATCATATTCAATAGTACCGGTAATGATGGATGATCCACTCCCAATGCATCCCTTCTCATTCGATAGGCTATAGTATACATTTTAAGTGCCTTGACCAATGAATTATTATCCATCTGATCTTCATGCTGTATCCCCATTCGTACAATATTGGCACTATTACTCAACACAGATTGAGCATGATGCACATCATTCAATGATTTGAGAACCTTGGTGATTAGGGGGTGAGTGTCGACATATCCCGCCGAGGTCATTTCCTTAAGTGCGAGGAGGTAATATCGCATGGCGAGACGGTATCGAAAGTGTTTTTTGTGGGAGTGTTGTCCTTTCTTGAGGAGTTTGGCGATTCGTTCTTTGGATTGTTTGGTGGGTGATGTTGTTGTTGATGTTGTTGAGGTGGTGTTGTTATTATTAGATTGTTTGATATTGGAATATGTGAATTTGGGTGTTGAAGAGGATGAGGAAGATGGTAGTTTGGATGAAGACAATGAATTTCCAGATGGTAATAAGAATCGTTCTTCCAATTTGTCAATCTCCCCCTTGTTTAATGTAGTAGTAGTATTGGAGTTGTTGCTACCCCCTCCTCCTCCACGACTTTTTAAGAAGGATCCCAATCGTTTAGGGGGAGAAGGAAGCAACATCTTTTTAATGAGAGCATTCTCTGGATCATCATCGTCATCATCTATGTAAGATGAGTTGAAGGAACCATCTTTATTTTTGGACAAGAGTGGCTTGGCACTGCTACTGTTGTTGCTATTGTTGTTATTATTGGAAAAAATGGACGATCGTACAAAGTTCTTAATGTTGAATTTGGTGGACGACGACTTTTCAGTGGTGGCAATAATAGATGCCAATCGTTGTTGCTGCTGCTTCTTGATGGAAGAAGGATCTCCGTCGTTACCTTTTGTCTTGGAATTCTTGGATGATAATGGATCCAAGTCGAATTGAACTCGATTATTGTGATGCACACGAAATAATGTCATTAGTGGATCATCTTCTCCGCCACCATTGTTATTATTCGTATTGCTGCTTCCATTATCATTGAGAGTATTGCTGTTCATCATGGATGACGGAGAGCCGCTGTTACTCCTCGATAGAGAAATTGAAGACGTTGAGTTGCCATATCGTCCGGTTGAGCGGAGGGCACTGCTCCCACCATTAGTATTGGATTTTGTCGGTAGTATACTCAATGATGATCGTGGAGACGTGTGCAGCGGTGGAGTTGGCGGTCGAACTCTCTCTACTTCACCACTGCTGCTGCTGCTTCCGGACTTCTTTTTGATCGATGGCATTTTCCCCATCTTCTTCTTCTTTGATGATGATGATGGCGCCGACGGTGATGATGAAGACGATTGCCGTATAGCTGCAATATTTTCCCACACCACCAATGAGCGTTGCTGCCGGGGTGCGGTGGTTCTTCACCTACTAATACTCACAACTTATGTTGTTCTCGTGTGTTTCAAATGTAACTGGAATGTAGTTCTATTTTCGGCGACCATCGGCACTTCATTGGCATGACATCAGTTTTTATGTGCACCTCGAATCAGTTGATGGGATAAGTTGAGTAGCAATGAGCAACCAAAAATAATAACCACCATACATATCACTTCACTGCAAGGCAATTACGTTGCGACTACCTAAACACCTTTTAAATGAAGCTATGCTTGCTTGGTGAGGCTCACGGCTCACGGCTCGTCGCACACGTCTAAGAACTAAAGAAAGAAGTTGAGGAAAGACGGAAGGTGACAAATTAAGTCCTAGTTCCTACGTAGCTCAGTTGGTCTTGTTTGCAAAATGTGCCGCGGCCGCCGCCAGCCGCCATCCTACTGAAACCGGCCACGAGCCACGACCTCGCTGTCTATCTGCCCAGATACTATGTATTGATGTTGTCATCGTTAGTTACTATTAATCATCTCATTATTCCAACATATAATAGAATTCCAATACATTACAACATGGCCAAAGAAGACAATTTAAAGAACAATGAAATTGTGTGTTGCGCTTCCTGCGGCGCCTCAGCAGGTGATGACATCAAATTAAAGGACTGTACCGCTTGCAAACTTGTGAAATATTGTGGCATTAAATGTCAGAAGGATCATAGGCCTAAGCATAAAAAGGAATGCAAGAAGCGGGCTGCTGAGTTACGTGACGAAATTATATTTAAGCAGCCTGAAAGCAGTCATGAGGAGGACTGCCCGATATGCTTGGTGCCACTATCGCTTGATGAAAACGAATCCATTTTGATGATGTGTTGCAGCAAAACAATCTGTTTAGGATGTGATCATGCCTACAGCATTAGATCGGTAAAAGATAAGCAGGAGCCTACATGCCCATTTTGCCGAAATCCACAACCACAAACGCGAGAAGAAGCGGAGAAAATTTTGATGAAAAGGATTCAAGCGAACGACCCCGTGGCGTTATGCCACGAGGGTAAGTCGCGATATATTAATGGGGACCCTGGCGCTGCATTTCAGTACCTCAAAAAAGCAGCTGAATTGGGCGATATTACAGCGCATAATCAACTATCACTTTTGTATGATAGTGGACAAGGTGTTGAGAAAGATGTGAAAAAGAGGAAATTTCATATGGAAGAAGCTGCTATCGGTGGGCATTCCAGTGCTAGATACAATCTTGCATGTTTTGAGGAGCGAAATGGCAGGTTTGATAGGGCACTGAAACATTTAATCATTGCCGCAAATATGGGACACGATGCTTCAATGGAATCTCTCAAGAAGTATTATAGAATGGGATTAGTCGGCAAAGAAGATTTTGCCGCCACTCTTCGGGGACACCAGGCTGCCGTGGATGCAACGAAAAGTCCCCAGAGGGAGGCAGCATATGCAGTCCGGCAAAAGTGGAAAAATGCAGGAGTAGCTTGGGAGGAGCGCTTGATATAAGGCTGATCGATTATTAAGTATGTAAAGAAGATTTCAATTATTACACGATTGCACCATGCTACATTATGATCATGAGTCGAACTATGACTTCTCAAATAATTCCAGGAGGAGGAAAGGACTGCTTCGTCGATGGTGCCACGTAACGTAGACGAAACATCTGCTGCTGGGAATGGTATGCATGGAGGATGGAGGGCCGCGTCTTCCGTTACATACTTAGCATATCTAAATATACAAAATGAAAGAGAAGAGGCTTACTTCTGAATTGTCTGGAGAAACGTAGCCGCTCATTCTTTAATTTAATATATCAACAACTTCTTGTCCTAAATCCTCATTACATGACGAATACCCAATAAATCGAAGCACTGCCTCATCGTAATCGCAGTAGCACGACACAATAATAATCGGCTTTCCATCTCAGGACTTCCCAACACCTTGCACTGTGTGACAAACTCTGATGCAGCATTGGACAAGGCATACACAAAGTCACAAATGTGATACGGGTACAAGTCTGCCAATGTCTCCTCGATTGTATCAGCAAAGAATTCAAGGTGCAATCCCAAATTACGCTCAGATTTGTGTGACAGGGCAATTTTGGATTTGCCATCCGAAATCAATGCATCGACATCAACTCCAAAATCAGCCTTTCCTTTGGAAATGATGGATTCCAATCGGGCATGTGCATACAATAGGTAAATGGCAGTATTTCCCTTGGTATCCAACATGCGATCATAAGAGAAGATGTAATTCGAGGTGGGATTACGACGCAGATCAAAGTACTTCACGGCACCATATCCCATGGCACAGGCGGTCTTGTGGATTTCTTCTTCGGATACGTTACCTCCCTTTCCATCAGAGCTGGAATTACGTTCACGTAGACTAGCTTCCATCCTGGATACAGCCTCGTCTAACAAGTCCACTAGACGAACTGTATCCCCACTTCGAGTCTTAAATCGCTTTCCATCCTCACCCTGCACAGTTCCAAAGCCAATATGATCCAAACGATGACTGTCATCGTCCACCCACCCAATCTTCTTGGCGGCAGCAAACACCATCTGAAAGTGATCTCCCTGTGTAAAGTCAGTAATATACACAATCTGACGAGCCTTCAGCTCATCCAACCGATACTTAATCGCTGCCATATCCGTCGAATCATACCCGTACCCCCCATCACTCTTCTGAAGCATAAGTGGGATCTTAAAGTTGGGCACAAACACACACTTGGCTCCACCCTCCTCGACACTAATCATACCCCGACTATCAAACTCATCAATCACCGGTGCAATCTTATCATTGTAAAATGATTCTCCACATTCCTTAACACTAATATCCAATCGAGCATAGACCTTCTCAAACTCCAACCGACTCACATCACACAACACCTGCCAGATTTTGCGACACTCCTCATCCCCCGCCTGCAACTTGACCACATTCAGCTGCGAAATTTTCTTAAACTCCGCACTCTCATCAAATCGACTTTTGGCATTCTTGTAAAATGCCGTTAAGTCCGTAATATTCGGGGGATCCTCGTGAAAATTGGGGTATTCCTCCTTCAAGTACTGAATAAGCATACCGAATTGCGTTCCCCAATCCCCCACGTGATTGACACGATCGACGTTCTTTCCACTGTATTCCAATATACGACATACTGCTTCACCAATGATGGTGGAACGTAAGTGCCCCACATGCATTTCTTTGGCAATATTGGGACTTGAAAAGTCTACCACTACACCACTCTTATCTTCATCATCATTATCGGTACAGCACTTGGGTTTCACAGGAGCACCACGTGTAATAATCTCATTCACACCCCTCACCAAATACTCCTCCTTAATCCGACTCATAATAAACCCAGGTCCATTCACCGTCAACTCGCACAACACCGGATTGTCCACTGGCACACCATCAATAATCGCCTGTGCCACCTGCTGAGGAGTCTTCACCCCATCGGGCAATGCACCCGCCCCCTTTAACTTTTGAAATAGGGGCATGGCAACATTGCATTGATAATCCCCATGTTTGATATCTTTACATTTGAACGCTTTGATTTCAATCCCGAGTGATTGTGCCATGGGGAAGGTGGAAAAGATTGCCCCGGCAAAGATGGCAGATGCTGCTTGAAGTAACGATGGGTTGGTGGGATCATACGATGTGGCGGGGGGGAGGAGGGTCGATACAAGTGATTTGATTTGTTGGTAGGCAGGTGAATTTTGGGTGATTTCCGCATATGTTTGAATGGAGGGTGGTAACGTTTGTTGGATTGCTTTGGACGACAATAACAAAGTGACTGTAATGGCCACATCCGCCAGAGTTAATGGTTCGGTACCCATGACACTCACTCCATGTACCTCCAACGCAGAGGCTAGTTTTTGCACTGATTTATCAATCTTTTTGGCGTTACCGCTCATCAACGCAGGACGGAGTTCGGTACGTTCAAATTCCAACCAATCATCGGTAGTCGAATTGACACTCTGACCCGACAGTGCCTTGAGAATTCCATTGCCGCCAAATGCCACGACTGGTGGTGAAGTCGATGCGGCATCTCCGTAGAGGAGGGCGGGACCATGTACGAATGGCAGGGAAGATGATCCTCCGCCTGGCAGGAGTTTTTGAGAGTAGAGGATGGACCCCATGCAGGCCTTGATGGTGCAGCTGTCCTTCAAGGCAGCTGCGAGAGAGGAGGGGACGTTGGCGAGACGGTAGACTGGTGGTCCTACTGATGATGATTTGGTGGGGGTGGAAGCGGATGGAGCTGATTTGTTGTTGCCGGCGGATGCGGCACCGCCGCCGCTGCCGCCGGATTTTTCGGCTTTGGAGCTGGCTTTTGCAGCATCCTTTTGGGCTTTTTTGGCAAGCTTTTTTAGTTCCTTTTTGGAAGGACCCTTCTTCTCTTCAGCTTCGCTCATTGTTGCTCTTATGTGCTGTCTGCAAGACAAGTCGTTGTTGCTGTGTTTAGATAGTTCAATGTAGTGTAGGAGTATCTATCTCGACATGGAGCGTGAAAAAAATGGGCGGTGATCAAAGCTAATGGGTTATGAGCTCTTGATCCTTTCATCGTACATAACGTAAAAAGTGTCCGATGCGATACTGCCTGTACAATACGATTATTGCAGTTACACTACTCTAGCTCTCTATGCCCGAGGCAGGGTCAAAAGAGACAGGTGAAGTTAAACCAGGGAGGAGTGATAATTACTGATGCGCATCTATCTATACCAGCGCTGCCCAACGTAGTAGCTGCCTTTGACATGCAATCACTTTCATGCGTCCACATGCTCATCATTTTTTGCTACTTTCGGAGTTTTGGCCCAGACTATCATAACGCCCCGCCCAACGGCGACGGCGGCCGTGAACAAGTAATTTCCTGATTATGCTGCCGTGAAAAGTAATTTCACAAATTTTGAAAGACTATCGCATTTTCCAAATGCTCCCCACTCGTGATACTTTTCATGTGCCAACAAGAAGTACTCCATTGCTTTTTCGGTGTCTCTGATCTCAACATAGAAGTATGCTGCCAACTCACAAGCCAAAGCTTCTTCATGTACAAACTATAGAGCAATTCACAAGTTAGTAAAGAATGTTGTAATCAAGGTGACAAGTGCTCTGGCAATTCACGTCAATCTCAGCTTACCTTGTGTTGCTTCGCTGATGATATGGCTTTTTCATAAAACAATTTTGCAGCATCGAAATCTTTGTTGCAATACGCTTCCTCTGCCTCCAAAAGATACCATTTGTTCTCGAATGTCCACTGAGAAGATTCTGCCCATTTCTTCAGTGCTAATTTGCTTCTTCTACCCCTTTCATGCCACTGTTGTCCCTCTCCCGACTTTCTAGCCAACCAAAAGGAGATAAGACCTATGTAAAATGCATGAAACGCATGCGCATACAACAAATTGGCCCAAGTATTGACAATGCAACCCAAGTACTTCTCTGTATAGTGCTTGGAATCATCGTATGATCGAAAGATGAAGCTAATGTAAGCTCTCTCGAAGTAGTGACTCGTCCGGACGCTGTTGTTTGTTGCAAGAATCTTCTTTTCCTCGGCAGACTCCTTCTTTGGCTTTTCGTCTGTACCCATTAACTTGAATGTAGTACGCTGGAGGAATTGTAATTGTATCATGAATATCAACATCTTTCTCTCGCGCAAGAACTGGGCTACTTCAACATTTCTGTCGTGTAACTTCTGCAATTTTACACCAGCAAAGTGGAAGATGCTATTGCGCATCAAAATGTTGAGGGCAGCTTGCATGATATCACCAGATGCCATTGCAGCAGCATAGCCCTCATCATGATATTGCAATGTGGCTTGAAGTGGCTCAACGTACGCTCTAACATGAGTGCCTATAAAAATGACCTCCCCGGCACTTTCTCTGGATCCCACTTTGTCTAGTAAGGAATATGCAAGCTTCACGTAGTGGTAACCCCCACTGATATCGCCAAGCTTGGCCATATACGAGCCAAGGTGGACAAACCCTATCGGAGAAACGGGGCTCATGCCATGATCTAGAGAAAGATAAATAATTTGCTGCATCACATGTGGAGCTGATTTGGGCATAATCTGACTCATTCCGAGCTCCAACTTGCCTAAGAACTTCATTGCCTTGATCATAGTGGGATCGGTCATTCGTCTAGTATTCAGTATTTCTTCATCAGTGTAACCTGACAGTATATCTTTCGTCTGTTGTACGCAAACCTCCATACTCGATTCATTACCTCGAAGTTGTATGCCCAGTTTCGCCAAAATATCAAGTCCCTTTTCAATTGATTCAGGTAGCTTGATCGTAGAGGCCAATGCACACGAAATGAAGTACATAACGTTGAGCTTATCATCGTACGATCGCCCATGCGCTATGACTTGCGCAGAAAGGAGTTTGAAGCTGACACTGTCCCTATTAGTGAGAGCACAATTTGCAGCCAAGTCAAACAACTCTAAGCTCAATGCGTAGTGCTCCTCCCAGTGCTTCTTCCGCAGGAACGATATCCCGTTATCAAAATACGAGTACGCTAATACAAA
>JALLBH010000106.1:0-50896 GCA_036940005.1 Skeletonema menzelii
CGCAACAAGAAAACGCTATGCATTCGTCTCCCTTCTTCGGGCGTCGATGAAACATTATCTTCTAGCAAGCACAAGCGCTCCATATCTTTTGTTGTTGTTGTAGGTAATCTCCTATCTTGTCCACCGACGAAGCGGCTCCTCTTGGCTGAACTACATCGGCTCAAGTCATCCATCTGCTGCAATGACTGTCGTTGTCGGCCACAACGGTACAAAAGAGAGCACGATGTCAAGGTACTCAAAAATCCTGCTATCAGCTGCAATGCTTATCTACATTGGATCCCTATTAACACTTCTCAAAATGATGCGTATAATTGATAATCAAGAAGTTGGAGATCATATTATGAGTCCAGAAAAGATCAAGGACAAAATGACTAATTCTGCAAAGCCTCCTAAGGATTTGGGGCAGCCGACTTCAACGACCAAAACTAAACAATACACTGAACTGGCAACGGCAATAGCGGCTAAATGGAATCTAACCACTCCCAATGCCATCGATTTACTGGTTCATCAATTTGAAAAAACAAATGATTACGACCCAGAGCATGATTTCTTTCATTTTCATCATCTCTACAAGAGTGGCGGTACTTCTATAAGTAATTTCATGGATAAAACAGTGGGGCTAAGAAAGGTAGGCAAATATTGGGAAGGAATACTGCCAGGATCTTATGAATCAGGAGATTTTGACCATGAGGAGGCATTGAAAGATATTAATAAGCGTCTTGCGGAGGGTACCAAACGTGAAGACTTGCCGTACAGAGCTTCGTATGCACACACAGGCTTGCGACCCGTATATGGACCACGTAGAACCAAAACCGCCAAGTTCTTTCAAGAACAAATGCCAAACAAGCGGCTGCGAGCCATTACCATGTTGCGAGAACCTACTGATTTTCGGGCGTCAAATCATGCAATGATTATGTGCGGCCTTAATGCGGAGATACAGAAATTTAACCAACAACGAGCGAGAAAAGGTCTTGAGCACGTGTGCTCTCCTAAAGACGGGCTGAATGTTAGTGCGCTGGTTGATATCAAGACACAAAACTTGATCGACAAGTGTCAAAGTGGAGCGAAAGTCAACGCTCAGCAAAAACAGCAGTGTGAAGATCATGCTAACGGAGTAGATATATTCGAACACTGCCGCTCTCCATCTCACTTACTTGCGCATTATCAATACGACAAGCACTATCGCTCCATGTTCAAAGGATTGATGGGGAGGTATCACCGCGGACAAGAGTTTGGGGGCACCGCTTATGTAGGAATGAGCTTTGGTTATGAAAGAGCAGAGGATTCCAAAGGATATTCTGTAGAGAATGTAGAGGAATACACGCTGCAAGATTTGGGTGGTCTTGATTTGACGATTAGTGGTGCTGGCGATGGTGGCCCTCCAGAGCCTGATTTTATCTGGTTTGGGATAACAGAGAGAATGAAGGAATCGACCGTACTCTTTTACTATTACTTCAGAGCAAAACCACTGGAGAAAATACCACAACATCGTATTCAAGATTGCCACCCGACAGAATCTGTGGGATGGACGTCAGAACACAGAGAAATTGTGAAACAGAAAGAACCAGCAGACTACGCTGTCTGGAGAGCTGCAAACGCAATATTAGATGTTCGTATGGCAAAAATGAAGATGGAAATTCAAGCCCGACTGGATGCAGGTGTGTCAAAAGAGACTCTGTATTATGTTGATTGGGACACGTTAGAAGCGCTTTAATTTGTGCACAAAGTTAGTTCCACTTTAATGCTGATCTGTCATTCCAGTATTTCTCACTTTCCATTTCGCATGAGTCCATCAACTTTTGCAACACTTCTTTCCCTTCTTTAGTGGATACCAATTGCTCTGCTAGACTCATACTCTCAGGGTCTTCAATCGAATAAAATGATCCAAGATTTGATCGCAGTTGATCTACAGTCACCGAACCAGACAACACTCGCGGCTGAAATGGTTGAACAAGGATTGCAGCAAGTGCAAGCTGATCAGGTTGACAATTCAGCTTTGAACTAAGTTCCAATAGCGTTGGATTGCTCAGCGTACGCCCATTCGCCAGACCCTCCTTGATGATGATATCCATTCCAGATTGTTGCGCCTCAATTAATGCATCATGTGGCCGTTGCTCCAGAATGTTGTAGGTACATTGGACTGAATCAAACAAACGTTGTTGACCAGAGACTTTTATTTGCATTGCCTCCCGAATAAGAGCATCTTGGCTTGGGCCGGATACTGATAAACCAATTTTCCATCCCCTCTCTTCACGACATTTGCTTAGAGCCTCATGTACCTTAGTGTTGGTAAGGATGCCTGAATCAAAAGTAGCAGAATGCACTTGATACAACTTGACATATTCACCAATATGCTCCGAGGTCTCTTGTAGTTGTTTCAGAAAGTTTTCCAAAGAATGGTTTTTTACCTCGTGTGGTTCTCCCTCTCCTAATTCAACGTTCCACTCTGCAACATACGTGTAGCCCCACTTGCTTGAAACGTAAACATCCGCTGGCGACACATTATTAGATTTAAGATACTCGCCGACAAACTTTTCAGAAAGTCCATATGATCGTGCACAATCAAGCCATGGAATCAACTTTTCTTCTTTACTTAATCTTCGACTCTGTTGAAATAGTGCATCCATTACACTATTTGCTTGCTGTTGCATGCCTTCGACAGAACGAGAGGTGAGGTGGCTGTCTCGTTGGAGGTTAATGTAACCTGGTCTTCCTAGTGCGGCTAGCCCTAATCCTACTCTCATTTTGAATGTTGGTGTGCAGAAGAATGCATACCTCTACAATAAATAGGTAATACTTAGCTTGTCGTAGCTGGCAATAGTAGCGATCTAGCGTCTGCAAAAAATAGCTATGGAACGGAGCGTGCATCACGGACGGAGAGAGACGGAAGACGGAGGACGGAGAGCTTCTTCATGCAAGAGATGATAAGTAGAACGAAGAACGAAGGTAGATACCTTAGGAGAAGCGTGAAAAGGAGATTCCAGGTGACGAGAGAGGCGAGGAGAATCTCTCCACATTCACACAAGGAGACAAAGGGTCGTAAAAACGGCTCTATCGCTATATACCGGCTATGCCTGGGTGTGGAGCTGCTAAAGCAACAAAGCAACCATGGTCTCTTCAATACAGAGCCCCACTGCAACAGCATCTACATCTCCTTCCCGGAACCCTGTACCATCACCCTCTAGGCGAAGAGATGGGCGGCAACCCGGCAGCAGCAGCGGAGCATTCGGACTGTTCCGACGAAAAAAGATCTATGCATTCTCCCGTAACAATAGAAAATCCAATACAAATGAAACTAACACCAATTTTGCAAAGGAACGAGATGGTAATGATCACGGCGATGGCGTATCTTGCTCCTCTGTTGAGAAAATGATGACACAAGCTGGCGGCAGTGCCATTACCGTTGGTGTAGAAGCAAGAATTGACAACAGTCCAAATAATAATGACCAAATCGATGATCTTGCTCAAGTAGTTCAAGTGGTAGAGAAGACAATACGTCAAGTTCTTTTATACTGTATTGTGTTCATCGCTGCAACCAAAGCACCACCAGAAATTGTTCCGAAAGTTGCGAAACTGTTGGAACTTTCTTCAGTTGCATGGGGCACTTGTTTAGTGATCTCTGTTTTGGGGTGGATGCAGTCTCGTCGACAAAAGGGAACCATGCATCAAAACCATCAAAGTGTTGTACCTCTAGAAATATCAACCTCTACTGCAACTGAGACACCTATAGAATCAGAATTACATTCAACTGCAAGAGAGGCTGTTCTGGATGTAATGCAGGCAAATCAGCAAAAGCAGAATCAGTATCTCGATAACTTGTACATCATGCTGGGACCAAAACAGCGCATACATCCAAATACGGTTGCAGTGGATATCGACACAGAACTTTTTTCTGGCAAATTGTTTTTCATGGTTCGCACTCCAGATGCAGATGAGGGTGTCAGGCAGCCATCTGAGAATCCAATCGTTACCTACTTTAGGGGGAAACAACGCCGATTCGAGTTCCAATGGCAATTGAAACTGAAGAAGATTCCACAGGGTGATGTATTCTTCTGCGCTGAGCTTGATGAACCGGTGCATTTTGGTGTCATTCAACGTGCACTCACTAGCACGGCGCTGAAGTTCGTAAAGAAGACGAATCCAGGCTTCAGCTATTACTTATCTGAATCTCATGATTGTCCATCCTATTTATCATTTCCTGTAGGCACATCAATGGATAGATTCACAGCTACCAAACCGGGCCAACCATTGCCGGAACTCGGAAAAGAGATCGTAGAGAACAAAGATGACATGAAAGAAAGGAAGAAGGGGAAGAAAATTGATTGGAATCTTGACGATGTATATACAATGTCACTCTGGAGCGCGTACTTGGATTGGGTAGATTGGCAATTGATGAATTTTCCTGGTGTGCCCAAGTTAGCTGTTACCTCTGTTGCAGGTGTTCAACCTATTAAACTTACGCTATTCACTACCCCAGGAGGGAGTGATTTGGTGGCAGGGAAGGACCTGAAGCGCCAGATAGATCTAAGTTTCGAAGTCTCAAATCCAATTAAATCTACGCTAGGTCCTAATGCCAAGGAGTGGGTTGCGGCAGGATTCAAGTCAGAACAAGTTGTTACTTCTCCAATACAATTACGTGAACTTGACGTGGATGAGAAGTCTACCGATATTCCTCATATCCGCTTGCCTGAAACGTTTGACGAAGATTCAGAGGACAGTGTTTCTGATGGAGACACTTCAGACGAAGATGAAGATATCGATGTCGAGGAAATTGACGAAGCTTTTGATGCCAACGTTGATGGTTCAATTGCTTATCTTCGCAGTGGGTCTCCTGTATTTTTGAGAGAAAGCATTGGAAGCTTTCTTTCTATTGGCGGTGGCTATGCAGTGCTTCAAAGCAGTCCAACTAATATATTGATAGAGAAAATTCATGCAAAGAAAAAGTTTTCCAAGGCATCGAATTCGGAGCAACATCTCTCATCGATCATCAGAAGCGGGGACGTTGTCAGGGTGAAATTGGTGGATGCATCTACGAAGGAATTGAGATATCTTACCCTGCATCGCGGTTGGTGGTTACGATGGAGTACATCGAAACCACAAAAGAGTGGATCATTCTTTATTCAAACGAACGATCCCAACAATACTCCAATTAGTTTGGACTCTCCTTTTTCTCTACAAAGTAGGAAGTGGTCTCGGTATCATGTTGGTGCTATGCAGTCGAGCTCTGTAAAGTTTGGAGGAAGGATGCTGGGGCTTTACAAGCCCCCTTCAACCGACCCTCTTGAAGCCGAGCCCGAGGATGACCTCGATATGCCGCAACAAGATGAATTAGACAACAAGGGAGACAGTGTTGTTATGCCACTATTGTTGCGCGCTGATGCCTTTGGCATTTCTTGTGACATTTCACCTGAAAGGATAAAAAGAATTCCTACATTGACTACGCTAGACGCAACAAATGAGGATGACAGCTCAGTCCAAGAGAATCAAGATAATGTGCCTCTTCGTAAGCGTTATGAGCTTGATGTCCCAGTATACATAGAAATGATGAACCGCACAAACAGAACAAAGCAGCGTGTTTATGCAGTACGAGTGAAGGAGCACAACGCGACAGAAACAAATGAGAAACGTGTTTCGAATGGTAAAGTTACGATGAAGCTCAGGACAGGCCGTTCTCTCGCGTCTGTGCTTAGGATTGGGCTGAATGATATTGGTAACAAATCAGAACTGCCGACCAGCGATCTAGCTACGGACAGTGTAGAATTGGATGACGATTCAGATTCTTCGAGTAGTGAGTCTGACAGCGATGACGAGTCTCAATCCTCAAACTTTCTGATCGCAGGCCCAAATCACTCCGAAAAGAAGCTATCTGAGTCGGATATTGCAAATGCAAAAGTTGATCAGGTTGAGCATCAAGTTGACCTAACACCTGGTGTACAAGAAATGAGCGCTGACCCATCACCTGACACCTTAGCACCTTTCGAGGAAGTCTCGACACCGGGGAACCAGTCGGAAACCTCAAAACGAAAAAGAGGCACAGCCGTGATAGTTAAAGTCGCCAAGACATTGAAATCATCTTCTGTCGTTACAGGTAAACATGTTATTAAGCACAGCAAAAACATCGGGAAAGGAACAGTCAATGCTGGAAGGGCCGCCGGAAGGAATTTTCCGTCATCTGTTGTCCACTCGAAGCCTCCCAAAAAGCATGAGCCTAAAGGTCGTGTGGCTCGAAAAAAGTCCGACTATCACGCAAAGGCACTCGTCAAAGCGATGAAAAGATTTGATGGACCTTCTACTTCAGGCCAACTATTAGCTCCCGATCAAATGTGCAGGAAAGTGTCTCACCTCATATCTGATATTTCATCATTGGCGTTACCATCTGAACGAACTACAGAAGCAATCTTTTCTCTTGTGACTACAAACTCACAATCAGACGTGGAATTCTTAAGAGGTGGTTCGGCAGAGCTTGGTGTAATACCACTTGAAACTATCAATGTCGATTTTGACTGTGAATTCGTAGTTGCGAGGAGCATTTGGGAAGGGCGTTGGCGAGAAGAGGTATGTACGTTGTATTCGAGGGGAGGGCACCTTTCCTTTTATGCACCGTTGACGAAGAAACCAAGTCTTGTGGTCAGTTTTGCAGAAATTATTTCCGTGAGGAGATGCAAACCTGATATGGACGTAAACCCTCTTCCCGGACTGCACATATTAGCAATAGACACTGCCTGGAGATGCCATTATCTTGCGTTCCTCGAGGCAGCTGCGTTGGAAAGTTTTAGTTCAAAGCTCAAGAACTCACTGCATCTTACAAACGATCAGACGCAACAAATTAAGGCACGAGAATGGGAAACCTTCCAATTATCTCTCGAGTCAGCTCTGACTGGAACTATAGGGCCAAAATGGGCATCTGTTTCTACTGGGCGAAAGTCACACCAAAAGAAACAGCGGAGAATCTTGAATGGTCGTAGAATGTCCTTCGATCTAAAACCTGTTTCTGGCAGCACAGGTGGGAAAACCAATAGTGTCCAAAGCTGCATCGCTGTATATTCCGAGAATTTGCTGAAAATGGCACTTACGTTCTCTCCTGATACTCTGGATGCTACGGAATCATCCTTTATTGAGTTTCTTGATGAAGTCAGTAGGCTTCGATCTTTGCCTCTGCACGAAATAGACTTCACCAGCCGGGGAGCTCTGTGCATTTTCGTGAACCTTTATCATTGTTTGCTTCAGCATTCTTTGCTTATAGCAGTGGATGGAGTGCCTGATAAGGTGAGCATTATTCATTTCGATTTTGAAATAGTCACACATTCATTCTAACAAAATACGTATTACTATGTGTATGCCACTCTTTCAGAGATCTGTAACTCAATTCAAACGACGCAGCTGCTACGAAATTGGCAACGATGTGTTCTCTCTGTCAGAACTTGAAAGCCTTGTCATTAGAGGGAAAACACGCCGGCCTTCGCGCAACAGTCTACCCTTCGTGGCACCTCCGAGAAAGTCGCGGACATATATCGCATATGCTCTCGATGCTACTGACTATCGAATCAACTTTGTGTTGGTGAGTGTACTGATCCCGTTTTGTTCATTCCGTTTTTTTGTTTGCTTCGCGAGTATCTTCCTTACCTTGCTTTCCTCCTTTTCAATAGAACAATGGTGATACACATTATCCATTACACGTTCCTGTACTTGCTGAGAAAACTATGGATGATCAAATCGACGCTGCGTGTCAACATTTCCTTTTGAATCAAGTTGAGATTGACACGCAGAAAACCACTGTGGTCTTGCCAAAAGTGTGTGACGTATATAAAAGTTACTTCGGGAATGGCGACGTCATCGTTTGCCTTTCCCAGTGCCTCCGATACCTAGATGTCGGCGATCAGCTGAAAATTGCTGAATTATTGGAGAATGGAATGGTCTCAGTCAAGTTCCGGTCACCCAGTGATAAGTTTCATACTCATTTGGCAAGCTTCGACGACAGCCTATACGTGTTCTCGCCATGACACGGCTCACGAGTGAAGATGCATGCCGTCATAAACGTAAACGTGTACCTAATCAGATTGAAAGATTGACCTCTGTTCCACAAACAATTGCCCGGCATAATTGTAAAGCTCCATATCGAGCATATTCTGCTTGTACAACAACTCCCACGCTTGACTGTTTTCGTGGACAAGCTCATGCTGATGTTTAGAACTCCACTTCCAGTTCAACAACTCGTCTTGACATTCGCGCATCTCATCAGTATAGAATTGCCAACCAAAGAACTTCTGAAAGCGAAGCCATGACTCTGACTTCTCTTCCATTAATCCAACCAAACACTTTTGTCGTAGCACTGCCTTGGCAATCTCCAAATGCTTGGGTGTTAAGTCGCCTTTCAACTCATTCGATAGAAACCTCGTCATCCAGTTATGTTCGACACGCTTACTCTTTGCCCACATCTCGATTGAAATATATCTTAGCTGTGGGTCATAAGTTGGTTCATGGGTCGCAATACCAAGATAATAGAACAACGAGACAGCGCGTTCAATTGGGTGTCGCATGAATGCAAAACATCTTCCACGATGTTGCTGACCATCAAATAATGTCGCACCTTCGTGTAAATATTGTGTTGTTATCACGTCGACTTGACCACTTTGCACAAGTTGTGTGTCTCTTGCATACTTTAACCTTTCCATAGTTGCAGTTGCATTCCAAGCGATACGAACATAGGCACATTTTCCAAGTATATCCTTCACTGTTGATCCAGCAGCACGTGGAATATGAAAGAAGTATGGCATATCACGTCCTTTTTCGAATGGTTCATTGATGTTGGCAATCGTAGTACCAAATGGTTCGGGTATCTTAACGTCAGAGATTGTTGAGACTGTTATATCTGATGATACTACTGTTGAATTGTATTGCTCCTGTGCCACCAATTCTCCATTCGGCGGCGCTGACTGCATCTGAGTGACCAGTGAAACCATCAGCAGAAGTAGCAAAAGCACAAAGAACAATGTCCTCCTCTTTCGTCGGTTATAATATCGAATTTTGAGCAAGATTTTGTGGCAATAGTGGCTGATATTGATGCAGACATCGTCGTCGTCTTCTTCTTTATCGTAAATGTGGATAACTTGCGTGCGCAATAGGCGGACTTGCTGATTATCTTTTGCTGCTACCATGCTTCTTCGTTTTTATGCTTTATCATTGCTTCATAGAGTCGTCATTACCAAGATAATCATCACACTCTATTAGTCTACGCATGCAAATATGTAACATCAAACAACAAACAACTAAAGTGGAGGGTAAGTTACCATAGGGTGGATGGAAGGTGGATGGAGGGCCGGATTCCGGATTTCTGTTTAGGGAGCAGGCAGAGGGGCAAAGATCAAGGATAGGGGGGCAAAACACCTCACCATCTTTACTCTCTTTATGTACTTATTTACCTCCTATTTCTTATCTTGCTTTCTTGGGGGGTTATCCCTCATTATGTGCCCCCGCCGACCTTATTGACCCTTGACGCCTTGACCCAGATGCAAGAGCCAGGACAATCATAGATAATAGAAGATGCGATGAGAATAAAAGGACGATGATATATCTATTGCCCCCGATAGATATTGTAGTGCATACTGACGTGGATACTGTCAACTAAATATGACATCCTTCAGCCCTTTCGCTTGGCCACCGCTGGTCGCCACCTCAAGTGAAGAGACACTGCTTGTAACTCGAACGGGAGAAGTCTTGGTTTGTTATCACGCTGCTGATGATCGAAACGATATCGATAACAATCAAGTCGATGTAACACCACTTGATTTCGATAAAATTTCGAAACCCACGTCACCAAAATTACCAGATGATTGCTCCCTAAATGCTAATTCATTCGAGGCATCTATCACCGGTCGGAATAAGTTACATCGGCCGCAGCAGAGGCAATCACTGCAAAAGGCTTGGGCGGAATGTTGCGAGCCTGAACGATATTGTAATTTACCAAATCAAGACAACAATCATTCAAAACATCTGAGCAGTAGCAGTCTCAATGGTGGAGGACTGTTTGGGGGATCGGAAGAACATCATGATAAATTAGTGAATGGCATTGCGAGTAGCCAATTGAAGATAGATCAAGATAGTCATCAAAAAGGTACAAACAATGGTTGGAATACAGTGTCTCCGAAACGAAAAAAGAAGTCACAACAATCCACAAAGCAACAGCAATCTGCAAAGCTTAAACAACAACAACAACAACAACAACAGCCGCTGTTGCGAACTCCTCCACGAAATATTGGGAAGCAACGAACAGAAAAGATAGATAGTTCTCCTTCGTCTACCATCAATAACTTTGGCAGTAATGATGGTAGCGATGACGATGATGTGGAAGAACATGACGAGCAACCTGACAGGATCAATATTAATGATGTACAATTACAGGATCACAACAATTTTACATTCATCGGAGGAAGCGGTGGTAGCCCAACGCCCATGTTAAGTTTTGATTATTCAGGGTATGAACCACCTACTCCGGAAAGGTTACTTATTAATATGAATGATGAAGATGACAGTTGTACAAGCACCGAAGCTACATTTTCAATTGCAGGAACTTTGCCACCACCATTGCCCTCGGCTATGGCTTCTACAAAAATCGGAGGAGAAGATGGTGGTATTGGGACAATGACAATGAATGGTCATCATCACAAAGATTTGCATCTAATTGAAAAACAGCAGAAGCATCAACAAAGGCGACGGAGATCCAGAATGGGGAACGCTTCTTCCTCAGTACTATCGGGAATCCCAACGTTTTTACATTTTTTATCACAAATGAGAATTACACACCTTTCGGCCCATCCTCGTGGTCACCACGTGTTGTTAATATCGGAAGAAGGATTGCTATTTTCGTACGGTTCAAATGAATGTGGTCAGCTTGGACTCGGTCGGTTTCACAAAAAGGGAGAAATAGGGAGCCATGCAAATAATGAGGTTGACTCTACTCAATTTAGAGTGACAATACCCTCAATTGTTACACCACTGTTGGAAAACGGTGGGAAGACAGTTAATTGTGCAGCAGGAGTCGACTACTCACTGGTGGTTGTACGAACAGAGGGTTCGAGACTTTCTCATCGACGGTATAACAAAGTATCACCGTCTTCTGAATCAAGCAATAATAGTCCGAATGATTGCATTACACATCATCAAATGTACGGTTTTGGAAACAATGAGCACATGAAGCTGGGGCTACTTGACCCTAATAGTAATGGAAAGCGACGCAACAATAATACCAGCAGCAATTTTACGACGCCGCAGCGTAATCGTGGTGATAATACAGATGTCGCCTCACCAGAATCAGCGATGATATCTTGTTTTTCGACCCCAGATTCACTTGCAACAGTGGTAAGTGGGATTGAAGAGAACGCACAAAAACATGCACATTATGTCTTTCTTCCTCGACGCGTGGCATTGCATTGCAGAGTGATTTCAAAGAAAGGAGTTAATTCTGCGAAGAAACAATCGCAGACGGATCTACCTCCTCTAGAGTATGGCATATTTAAGGTTGCTGCTTCGTTCGATCATTCTGCAGCATTAGTACGTCGACCAAATGGTGCAGTGGAACTATATTCTTGGGGTAGGAGAGAAGCGCCTTCACAGGAAGCTGACATTCCACCGCAACGTCGTTGGGAATGTGTACCTTTACCTTCTCTCGTTCCGCAGAAGAATGAGACGCAAACTCTAACAATCACGACACCGAAGTTAGTCAAAACACTATCATCGCTGCAAGAAAGCAAGCCGAGTGTGAAAAGTGGTGCCCCTCCTCGTACACCCTCTCCACGGAAAGATTCTCGCCAACGCGCCTCTGGCAAAGCTCAGGCCAAGTATGATAATCTGGAAGGAACGAAGTCCCTTCTCCGTCCAGCCGAGTACCTAGTCGATGTTGCACTAGGTCCGTTATGCACTCATGCAGTCACTTCGTCTGGTCGTTGGTTCGCGTTTGGGAGTAGTCGAGACGGGCTGCTTGGACTCGGGCCCGATGTCACCACCTCAAATGCACCGTCTGAAGTCAAATTAGCTGGCTCAGAAATAATCCATTCTGTTAGCATTGGCGAGAGACATGCAGTTGCTGTATCAAGAGAAGGAAGTGCATATACATGGGGTCGATGTAAGCATGGGATTGGAACAAGTACAGATGATGATACCCAACCTGTGTCTTCGCCTCAACCCATTTCATTTGCCGATAGGATGCCCAACAAAAGAAAGACTGTAGAAGACGCATTGATTCGCCACATGGATCTGGGCGCGTCAGCGAACAGCACCTCAGATAATGTTGATGGCGTAGTACACGCACATGCAGGTCGCGATTTGTCAGTGTTTGTACTTGAATCAGGATCCGTGCTTACCTGTGGACAGAAATCTGGACGTTTAGGTCAAGGCAATGTCAGCATGGATGTTAACTCGCCAAGGCAGATGTTAGGTGGTTTGCAGCTATGGCACAATAATTAGGAATATCATCACTATAAGCTTAAGAATTGTTGATGAACTCTGGAATATAAGATTTTTCAAACGAATGATGATGTCACCAGCTTGTGAAGCAGCTTTAAAGACACTTTAAAGACACGACTCATTTGACTAGCGGAACAACAATGGCCCAACATAAAATCCTATAGCCGATGTAATCATCACGCTCACTAAATTGACTTGCGTATTAGATAGTGTATCCATCCCAGCAATCCACTTAGCATTCTCCTTCGCAGAGATGGAAGATATAACTTTCTTCTCTTCGTCAAAGTACGTCACTTGAAGTGTTGCACCCAAAACGGAATCGATAATGCTGCCAGTTGTGCCAAGCAGTATTCCAAAAAGTACATGAGTAAGTGGGTTAGCATCAAGTCCACTCAAAGTATCGATAAGATATGCTCCAAAGCCAATCAAGGATCCTCCAAGTACACTACACCCCAAGCCAGTCAGGCTAATTCCGCCATTTGTCCCCCGAGGCACTCTCCTGAGCGAAGTGATCAGTATTGGGTCACTCTTGGACAATATGCCAAGTTCAGATGATAAAGTGTCTGCAAGATTGGTTGCATGATGTGCAATCAGAGCGCAAGCTAAGGACGACGCCAGTGGAGACTCCTCAAAATCAATGGCACGTTCCTTCCCACAATAGATGAAGTGAATTGTTTGTATAAGGATACCGATGATGCTACATGCCAACACTTGGCCCGGACCTCTACAAGAACCTTCTGTGTCCTCCAGCTGTGCCTTCAAAGTCGCCTTGTATTTGGTTGCCTTTGTCCCAATGAGGTAGAACAAAAGTAATAGGAACCCTCTCATCCCACAGAAGATACTGCAGAAGCCAACAAGCCATGCCGCCATTGCTCCATTGCTGGATAGAGATTTTCGTTTGTAACCTCGCCATGCCATTAAGGATGCAATGGCGAATGCCAGGAAGGTTTGCTTCAGTAATTCCATGGCATAACTGTGGGTTCAGCGGACCGTTTTTGTTGCGGGGGACAGCCTGCTGCTATCGTAGTCTCTGCTGATATTTAGAATCTTAGTCTCTGCTCTCAAGAGAGAGATCGATGATATTCCATATGATGCGTTCTCATGCTCTCTGCGTTGATTTTTGTTTGAATCTCGCCTTCGAACTTGGTTTCGTTATGTACGTACATAAGAGGTACATAAGATCAACCTCGATAGAATATTACACCCATTTTGCATGAAAGTATGTCGGTTTACTGGTATCGTACCTGACAGAAGAATGAACGTGATTATATGTCCAGTTCCAGTGTCCTCTTCACTAGCCTGTAGCCTGTGGAGAAGCTCCAGAGTTATTAATTGAGAGTGTATATGATCGAATAATGAGCGACGACAGCAGCAGCGGTGGCAGCAGCATCGTCAGTGAGCCAATGAGCGATGATGATGACGGCAGCGAAAGTAGTAGCAGTGTCGAGAGCCTCAGTAGCGGTGACAGCACCAGTTCATCAGAGCACAGCCACGCAGAGAGGGCTACTGATGATGATGATGATGAGAGCATGTCACTGGGTGATGCAGAGGTAGAGAGTAGCGACGACGGCAGTGTTAGCAGCGGGATGAGTGAGGAGGAGCGTAGTCATAGCAGCAGCAACGCCAGCCGCAGCGCTGAAACGAATAGTCGTGGGGGTGGTGAACAATCACAACACAGCCACTCTACTTCTAGCAACGAGGGGAGTAACGCCAGTATGAGTGACGTTGAACCAGAAACGGAAGAATTAGCCGCTAAAACAACTGCAGCTGAAGAGGCTAGTACTGGTGGAGAGGGCGATGACAATAAAATGTTAGAGGACATTTGTGATGATGTTGTTGAGGAGGGGGGATCTCAAGATGAGATTGTACAAAAACGCTCCGAATCATCACATAATTCATCCCAGCAGCACTCAACGGTATCATCGGCTACTACTGGTGGTCATGAGAACGTTGAGGATGGCACAAATGATGAAGAGGACATTTCATACACTATTGGGGCAGAAATGGGCCTGCATTCGAGACATAGTGTTGAGAAGAGCGATATAAGTGATACCATCGGAAGAGAAAGTGACGGTAGCAGTTCGGAAGAAAGTGATAGCGGTCATAGTGAATACAGTGAATCGCAAGATGAAGGGTTGACATCATCAGAAGAATCACATGAGAAAGTAAAGCAGGGGGGCAATCCCTCAGATGAACCAAAAGCCTCAGATAGGGGGGATGAGAAGTCATTAGTTGAAAATGATAACAGCGCCACAGGTAGTGGGAACAAAGTTGATGGTATTACAGATGATGTCAGTAGTGGTCACTCTAGCAAAAGTTATGGTGAATCGAAGCATTCTTCTGGACAAAACGATGCAGGTACTTGCGAAGAGAAATCTGAGTTGACAAAAGACGGTAATGATAGTGATGAAGTAAAAGATGGGGAAAGCAATAAGGAAGATGACCCAGTTGCTGGTGATGGCTTAGAAGATTCACATTCTCAAAATAAAGCCGATGAAGCAAACGTTGCAGCTGAGAACTCACTTCGTAGTGAAATTTCAGATGATGCTGTGTCATCTCGTGAAAAGCACGTGGAAACTGTCTCTAGTTCTATTGGTGGTGGTTCTGCAGTTACTTCGTTGTCTAGCATCGACGGATCATCAGATGCCCCTCTGAACAGAGATGACGATCAAAGCAATGCGAAACCAAAAATTGCAGAGCGTTCCTTGCCTCCACCACCTCCGGTGAAAAGAACTCCCCCGCTCCCTCCACGAAGACTGACACAAGAAAATTTACAAAAGAAGGCAAATGACAACTCTGCCTTTACGCGTGCATTGGAAAAAATGGATGACGGGAAAGATACCCCGCAGGACAAAGTATCAGACCTAAAGAGCCCAATTCCTGTAGCTGAAACCTCAAAACCTGCAGAAGCAAATCCTGATGATGGAATTGTTATCGGTGATACATCCAACCTGACACCCATGGAAAAACTCAAACTAGCAGCAAAGTACGGGAATGAGAAGAATGTTAACAAAGTTCAGTTCATGACCCTGCTGGAATCTTCAATTAGGGACTTGGAAACGATGGAATTAGACTCTGAAGGAAAGCAAGTCAAAGACACAAAGAGATCCGTAGTTGCTAATATGCCAAGAACTCCCGATACCTACGGCAGTAAGCCAAGCCGCACTGACAGTAAACGTAGCCGTAACAGCCGCAGCAGTAGGCGGAGCCACAATAGCCGGCGCAGCGATCGTTCTAGGAATCATCAGCATCGGTCACAAAATCGTTCTGCTTCATCACTTCTGGAGGGAAAGTCAGAGACTCAGAAAGAATGGGAGTCATACTTAAGCCAAAACAGTGCGTCCAATGGAGCCGTAGTTCCCCAAGCTGCTAAAGATGTACTGGCATGTGTGAAAAAGAGTGATCCACTCCCTCGTGAGTCAGTTGTTTCCAATGTAGTAAGAGAATTGGTCGCAATGAGAATCAGCCACGAAGAAAATGAGGGTTGCGTCGCAATCCTAGGAGAAAATGGAGTAGGAGGTACTGGAAAAAGTACAGTTGCTGCGCTGGTGTGTAATCGTGGTGACATTCGCACGCGTTACTGTGGAATTTCATGGGTTTCCATGAGATCTGCTCACCTCGATTTTGAACGTTACAGCAAGAACTTGTCGGATATCTGTCGACAAATAGGCGTGAAACCGCACCACTTACGGCTCTCGCCATTTGTACGTAGCCCGGGCGAAGATCCTGTTGTTGCTAACTTACGAATGAAGGCACACATGGAAGAAGCGCGGTTTCACATGGGCAAGCTCTTGACGTCGGTTCAACGAAAACGCTGGAAGAACAGTCACAAAATCCTCTTAATTGTTCTCGATGATGTGAAAGATGAATCCGAAATTGGGTGGTTTCAGTTTTGTCATGGCGGAGAAGGTGATAAAATCAACGACATAGTGGTGACATCAAGGGCCACTCAAATCAATGGCGCAGTTGTAGTGACTGTCCCTCCATTGAACATGAAGGAATCAACTCGTCTCTTTTTGACCGAGGCGGATTTGCCTTTAAATCATCGGATAGCGAATACTACAATTCTCAAAGATTTTCTCAAAGCGTGTCATCATCACCCACTTGCAATAAGACATGCAGGCCGGTGGTTGAACTTGAAACGTGCAACGGCTGGTGGCCAAAAAGGAACCGACGAGGTCTTGGCTGAAATAACTGAGTCAACCAAAATGAGTGGCGGAAGCTGCTTGGATGTTTTGTATGCAATGATGCACCGATCTATGTCGCCACTGGTGAATGGAGCAGAAACAAAGATTATTCGTCTGTGCTTTGCTGCGTTCGTTACAGTTTTCTGCGACGAGTCGTATTCTGCTCCCATTCCATTTGAGGTTGCAACTGAGTTCTTTCTGAAAGTTGTAGAGAACGAATCTGCTGCTCTCTCAAATGAGGATCCATTATTCAAAAGCCACGGCCGACGGGCATCTATGCTTGTGCCACAGATACTGGGTGCCCTTGGGGTGTTCAGCATTACAAAGCACAGCACAACGGCGGAATCTGAAAAGAAAGAAAGTAGCATCAAGATAGAAAGTGAAGTTACTCACAGTTTTTGCAAACAAATTTTCGATGACATTGAAATGCAACATTTGGTGAGGCATTCCGAACAACGTTGGAACGAAGCTTATGTCCAATCATATCTACATGCGAAGACCAATTTCTTCTGGGATAATTTGCAGCCAGACAAATCGCGAAAGTACGCGTTGGAAAAGGCCCCATCGCATATGATTCAAGCTGCAATGTTCAATGACGTGGAGTTGTTGCTCCGTAATGAAAGTTTTATCAGGGGAAGATTTTGGTACCAGGGGTGGACTGAGGGGACCAGAGCCCATGTCGACGACATTGAACGCTTTTGGGATATGGTAAAGTACGAGAGGGACGAATCTGATGTTATAACGACGTTTGAACAATTGGAATCTGTTTTAATGGAAGAAGTTGCAAGAGAAGCTGGTGGACCTAATGGACGTTGCACTACGCTTGAGGCAGGGCGATGTCTGCATGAAATCAGCTTATCTTTGGCAAAGCTAGGTCTTTTCAATTTCGCCACGAAATTTTGCAACACGTGTATCAAGCTTGTCGAGTCGAACCTTGGTCCATCAGAACTTGTCGCTGCTCTTTTGTACAACAGTAGTTTGATCCATGCAGAAGCGAATGAATTTGGTGTAGCAGAGGAGAAAATATCAGAATGTATGAAGATCAGGGTAAAGACGTCTGGGCAAGAGAATATTCTCTATGTTAGGAGCCTTTGCCTAATGGGAGATATTCTTTCCACAATGAGCGACTACGTCACAGCACAGACGTGCTTTGACAAAGCCATTGGTATTCTGAAGATTATACCACCCCGGTACCATCTTGATTTCGGAATTGTTCTATACAAATTAGGAAGGAACCAACATCGCAGGGGCGGATATCTAGATGACGCACTCCAATGCTACGAGGAGGCCCACGAGTTTGAGAAAGTAGAGCTCGGTGATAGCCATTCATTCATTGCATCACTGCTTACGAAGAAGGGCGAAGTTTTACTTCAAAGCGATGATGTAGATCTCGCTATCCAAAATTTTGAAGATGCTCTTCAGGTACTAAATGATGCTCTGAAAATCGCAGATGATGACTCCTCTCCTTTCTTGAGGAGTAAGATCCTTATTCTGGAGGGCTTCTTACTTAGCGTCAGTGCCGAATCTAAGAAATGCATTGTCAAGTTTAAGCAAGGGTTGAAGTTGTTGCAAAGGTTTTCTCCAAACAAGAAGTTGAAGATGGCTCAGCTGACGTATCTAGTGGGGTCGGAGTATGAGAAACAAGGTGATTACAAAGCCGCTGATAAACTATACCAGGACAGTATTACCTTGGTGAAAGAAGTGCTTGGACCCACACACCTTGATATCGCAGAGACTTTGGTCAATCAAAGTGGGGTGAAGAGTGCTTTGGGGGAGAGCAATCTGGCGACGGCATGTTTAAACGACGCCATAGACATCCAACGAACTAGATTGGGGACTTGCGAGGAAGTTGCAATCACTCTTACAATTCTTGGCGCACATTTGACAGAAATTGGAAATTACGAAAAGGCAGAACAGGCCTACAACGAAGCCGTGCAGATATTGAGATCGCTGAATAATGACCTTGATTTATCTTTGGTTGATGCACTGTTAGGGATGGCTGGCCTACTCAATGAAACCGCTGATTATGTTCAGGCTATGGAATGTTATGTCGAATGCCTTGAAATTCAAAAGAGTGTTTATGGCAAGAGTCATGATGACATTGCTTCAACTTTGTATGCAATGGGTTTGACAAAGATCAATCAGAAACTATATTCAAGGGCGTTGACCTTCTTTCAGAAGGCGTTGGACATTAGAGTAGGAATCCATGGTGAGGCGGACCCATCAGTGAGAGATACCTATAGTATTATGGGTTTTACAGAGGCCGCGAGTGGTGACCTTGATGGTGCTCTTCGCAAGTTGGGTGATGCCCTGAGAGTGTCGCAGCTCCTGGGAGATAGGCTAAAGGAGGCAGAAACTTTAAGCAATATTGGAAATGTGCATAGAGAGAAGGAAGAGTGGGAACTCGCACTAGAACATTATGATAACTGCATGAGCATTCGAATTGCTGAGCTTGGTCGGGATCATGAGTCTGTTGCCGAGGCTCTGATGGCAATAGGGAATGTCAAGAGTGATATGAGCAAACAGGAAGATGCTGTCAAATCTTACAAAGATGGTGAGTCAAAGTTGCCGTCCATTTGTCATTTCAATCGATTCTATCTTCTAACACTTTTTTCTTTGAAAGCTCTTCAAATATTGTTGAGAGTGGTTCCTGAAAACAACAAAAGGATTGCATCAACTATCCAGAAAATTGGCATGATTCAATTCCGTGCAGGAAATTTGGAGGGTGCAACCCTTCACCTCCAAAAGGCTGTGGAAATATATCAAAAGGATGGCAAGGATGTTATTGAGTCTGACATTGTCAGTTGTCTATTTGTTATCGGCAATATTCACAATGTGCTGAACCAGAAAGATGAAGCTAAAGACGTTTGGGCCGGAGCTCTGGAAGCTAGCAACGTACTTGGCAGCAAAAGGAATGATGAAGTACATCGTACACTCTGTTCACTTTTATCTGCAGGCGCTTAGTTTAGTTGCATTTATAATATATACATACTTAAGTTTTGTGTTTGCGTGACTCGTTCCCTTGTGCTCCAACGTCGTCCCGTTCTATAATCCTCTTTACGTGGTGGCTTCTAGCTCTTCTAGTGCTTCTGTGACTTTGGTTTGATAATCGAATGCTGCACCTGGTTTCATCACTGGCAGTGTTCCATACGCCCACACTTGAGCTTTGATAGAAAACTCACGCCATGCATTATACAACTTAGAGTCGGCACGTTTTTGTTGTGTCTTTCCCAACTGCACAGACGATCCCAGGACTGCCTTGGTCCTTGGAACACGCAACTTCTCGTACACTTCCATTGCATCTTGGAACTTGGACATGTCAATCGCTGGCATTTGATCATCACCATCGCTATCGACGGGACAAAAGTGTCCCAATAACATTGACAAAGTTCCAGCATCTTCCATAGCCATCTGCGCCCCCTGACCTATGTATGGAACAGGAGGATGAGCCGCATCTCCCAACAAGACGGCTCGTCCCACACCCGTACTACTTCCATCTTCACCACTACCACCCACATGCCAAACATCCAATGCCTCTCTACTACGCAATCCCACACGCAGCACCCCCTTCAATGATGGACTTTCCAACGGTTTCAGAAATTGTTCATCCCATCCATCCTCACGTAGTTTCTGTGCCAGCTCTTGACATTCGACTTTTGCCTCATCGGGTGTAAGAGTTCTCCATGTATCACTGCGTTCAATGGGTGTTGGGAAGTAAATTTGAAACACCATTTCATACTTATCATCAGCAGCATTTTCACTATTGTCATCGACAGTATTGTTGTTCCCTCCCACTACTACTTCTTCTTCTCCATCATCTTCTTTAGGAACCTTTGTAGGATAATAACAAGCATGACACTTGGTCGTAGCCGACGAAGGGAAACAAATCCCCCTCTGAAATGGCACATTGGCACATCCCATTAGACATGTCACACCCGTATATTCTGGCATAAATTCCTCCAATGATTTTTGAGTCGTTTCCTCTCCAGTAGGGTTGAGGATATAATTTCGAACTTTGGAATTGATCCCATCTGCTCCAATGAGGAGTGATGTTTTGACTTTGGATCCATCTTTGAAGTGAAGTTCGGTTGTTGTTGTTGTTTTGGAATCATCAGCGTTGGAGCTGAGTACAGCTTGCAATCGTTTGCCAAAGTGAATTTGGATACCGGCCTCAATGCATGCTTCGTACAATACTTGTTGATACTTCCAACGACGAATGCCCATACTTTGCAGATCAGCGTCAGAAGATGAAGATGGTAGCGACGATGATGATGATGATAGAGAAAATAGTTCCGAAATTTTTCCAAAAGCTCCACCGGTTGGACGACGATCGGCAGTTTCATTTGTTTTGGTGGTTCTATTTCCATCAACTGTAGCAGTTGTTGTTGTTGCATCCTCAGGGGGCAGCAATTCATCCTCTCTCGCCACAGCAACCTCCATCCCATCATGTCTCATCCATCGTCGGTAGATATAATCACATCCCGCCTCCCTCACCCGCGCCAACAAATTGGGAGCTGTCTCGTTCAAATTGCGCAATACGCGAAGTCCATTGGAATACAGTCCTATGGCACCTCCAGCATTGGCCGTGTAGGCTGTGGTAGATTCGTAGACGTGGATTGGTAGCCGTGTCACTTTTTTGGAATCGCGATGATTGTAGACTTGATCGAGGCAGAGGGCCAACACCAGGCCGCCGATGCCTCCGCCGACGATTACTAGGGGATGATACTCTGTGGGGGCATCATCCGATGCTTCAACGTTTGGCTTGGTTTGGCTCATTGCTGTTATTGTTACTGCTTTTTATGAGAACATCAGAATGCATCGATCCCCATCGAGGGTAAAATCGATGACGTGATTTTGATTTTTTTCAGAATTCTCGACGAAAGATCTTGTTGGTACAATATTCGTGGGCTTAAATATGCGGATACGTGGGCCAATTTTTTGGTCTTGCAGCACCCCGCAGCCACTGAATTTGAAACTCGTTTAGAGAACAAAAATGCAATCGCTTACCATTATACATGCTCAGCTCGGTACATTGGACTCTAATATCTAATAGATTTGGCTTGGTGGAGTAAAATAATAATACGATCATGTCCAGCCTCTTTGGATCATCAAGTCGCAAGCGTACCGCTGCCGCTGCAGCTGCCACAACAGAAGCTTCTTCTTCTTCTACCATCAGCAGCTCCTCTCAGGCATCATCCAAAAAGAAGCGTTCTTCTTCTTCCGACACAACAAACGACCATGACAGCACACGAAGAAGCAGTGATACGTCGCTGTACCATAACAATTCATCTGCATTAACAACGACATTTTCGGACTTGGGATTATCCGCTCCTCTTGTCCAAGCATGTCGTAAATTGGGATTCAAGACTCCTACTGGTGTACAACGTGCCATTATTCCTTTTATACTCCAACAACCCACCTCATCTTCTTCAACGAACAATAACAATAACAACAATAATCATCATCACGTACTAACCCTCTCAGCAACAGGTAGCGGTAAAACCGCCGCATTCGCCCTCCCCCTCCTTCACGAACTATCTCACGATCCCTACGGTATCTTCGCCCTAATCCTCACCCCCACACGTGAACTTGCCAAGCAGATACAACAACAAATACTGGCTTTGGGGAGTGGATCCGGATGGAAGATAACCTGTGCACTTATTATCGGTGGAGAGGATATGACAAAGCAATCGTTGGAATTGAGTCGACAACCCAATTTTGTGGTGGGTACACCTGGACGATTGGCAGAGTTGTGTCGAGAGCAGGGTGGTGGTGGACATTATCGACCCAACTTTCGAAAGGTAAAATACGTCGTCTTGGATGAAGCGGATAGGTTACTTTCGGCACGGAGTGGGTTTGAACGGGATGTTGCCGAGTGTTTGTTGCAAAGTACTACGGTTTTGCGGGAGGTAGATGGGACAAAGAAGCGAGTTAGACGAAATTGTCGAATGTTGTTGTTTAGTGCTACCATGACACGATCACTGAAGAGTTTGGAAGAGTTGGCTGGTGTGGGTGTTGGAAGGTTGCCATTGAAAAAAGTTGTGGTTCGCAGTGATGGGACGTGGGACAATGGAGAGGTAAAACATGCAGATAGTGATGATGATGATAATGATGAATCAAGCAATGCTAAAGACGAAAAAAACAATAACAAAGAAAAGAATGATCCTGCTGCTGCAACTGATGAAGACGACGAAAGTGATGAGGAAGATCAAGGATCCACACCAAATATACCCGCAGGGCTCCGACACGAATACATCTTCATGCCCGACCGTGTACGAGAAGCCTACTTGCTCTGCGCTATACGAACATTGATGACACGTGGTGGACGCGGAAAGGCAAAGAAAGGTGCAAGTCTCAACAGTCGTGGTTCTGATTGGATTAACACCACTGGAGAGAATCTTGATATCTCTGAAATTATTGGTGATCATGAGCAAGAGGAGGAGGAATATGGTAGTGGCAAGTACCCACTAGCGCAATCTGCCATCATTTTCGTACCAACATGTGAACGAGCCGCGCACATCTCGGGTATTCTCACTGAACTTGGCATCCAGAACGTGGCTTTGCATTCACTGCTCTCCCAAAATCGCAGGTTGGCATCGTTGGGTACCTTTCAATCGCAACAAGTTCGTGTATTGGTTGCCACAGATGTTGCCTCTCGTGGCTTGGATGTACCAGAGGTAGATCTAGTTGTGAATGCCGAGCTTCCACGAAGGGCAGTAGATTACGTGCACAGAGTTGGACGAACTGCCAGAGCAGGAAGACGTGGGAGAGCTGTAAGCTTGGTAGGTGAGCAAGATGTTGACTTGGTTCATGAAGCTGAAAAGATAAGTGGAAGAAAGTTGTTGAAGTGTTCAGAAGTCACTGAAGATATGGCAATCAAGGCTCTTGGCCCTGTTGCCAAGGCAAGTAGATTAACAAAGATGAAATTGATGGATATCGGGTTTGATGAACTAGTGAAGAAACACCGAGAAAGGAAGCGTAGAGACAGAAGGCTTCGCATGAAGGCAGAGAAAATGGCACGTCAAGCTATGGAAAAAGTTAATTCATCAAAGGTAAAATGAAGCATCAATAGAACACCTCAAAATATATAATGTCATCAGTGTCGCAAATAATGAACCTCTACGAAAACCTCTTAAACAACTATAAAATTAAAGCACCAAAAGAAGCCCCATATCATCTGACATGAGTACCATAATATGTATGATCTGGCAAGTTTTCCCATCATCTCATCTTGGACCCTACGACACAAAAACGCCAACATCATTGCACTAGCATGCAGTGAAAAAGATAAAAAAGGGACTCTCTCGAACCGGAATCGAACCAGTGACCGATGGATTTCTAGGCGCAATTGCCACTACAGTCCACCGCTCTACCAACTGAGCTATCGAGAGGAATGCCTTACCCTCGATGAGGATCGAACTCACGACCTTGGGTTTATTAGACCCACGCTCTAACCAGCTGAGCTACGAAGGCTTTCTTGATGTCATTCAGGGAGAAGTTGACTACATGAAGTAAAGTAAAATGAGGTTGTCAGACAACCACGAGCATCTCTACTTAGCTACGATGCATAAGTACTTTCACTTTCTAAGTTGATATCCTTCCATGAATCAAAATCATCTAGGAAGTAATCTCTGGACTATTGAACAAAACATTAAGATTTAAGTAGCAAATAAATAATTATCTTCGTTCATCATGGGTAACACTTCTCCTTAATCTCCTGTCCTTATGACAACTTTGAAAGCTTTGGTTTATCATGCACCTGTATGGATGTATAGAAAATGTAATGAGCAGGTCAGAAAACAATGAAAAAACGCTTTTTACTTCCCATGAGCGAATGATCAGGGAATATCTTCGTCATCAACGTCTTCTTCATCAGTACTGTCGCTGCCAGGTTGGTTTACTACATCGCCGTAGTCTCTGAGATGGCTGTCTCTATTTTCATATGATGTAATGATGGGCTGTGAATGTTTGACATATCCTTTCGGCCTTTTCGTCCTTTCATTCCACCATTCCTCCCCTGCATTAGGAGGGCGCTTCTGCCGTTTATCATTGAGTTCACTTTTTCCTTCTTCTTTTAAGAGAGCTTTCAGTTCAGATTCTTTACTGGCAGGCTTCTGTGGGGTTTCCTTCACTCCAGCAATCGGCCGCTCACTTCTCAGTAGCATCTTCAAAGGAGGCGGCTGGGTGTGCTTTTCTTCCTCTTCGTGGCGATCTTCCTTTACCAGCGCCTTCAGTGACGACGGCTGCAGCTCAGCGATGGGTACTTGAAATGTTTCCTGCTCTCGTCGAAGTTTCTCTTCTTTCATATGAGACTTCCTGACTTGGGATGACTGAGTTTGTGTGTCTCTTTCAAGAGCTTCGGGTTGCTTGGATGGATTAGCACGTGGGCGCTGTGTCTTCTCATTCCACCAGTGACTCTTCTCTCCCGTGGCTTCAGTTTCAGCTGCATCTGCTGTTTTCTCCTTCGCGGGTCTCCTGATATCTGGACCAACTCTATTCTCTACTCGAGCGTATTTTCGAGGATCTGTTGACGCCCTTGGCGGGCGAGTTTGTCTATGAGCAACAAATGGTCTAGGCGGAAGAGGCTCCGAAATAGATTTTTTTGCAGCAACCCTGGCATCCCCTGTTCTATCTTCAACACGGGCAAAATTTCTCAGACTGGTAGAAGCAGGCTTCCTCTGGCGTTGCTCCTCTTCTATAAGCGACTTCGCTGTCGGGACGGTCGATGATGATGACGATGACGATGATTTGAAAACAACTCCTCTCGAATCAGTAGCCTGTTCTTTCGAACGGGATGTAAGTGGCCTCTGGCGAACTTCCTCTGCTATCAACGAGGGAGTAGTCTGAGGTTCAGGTTTGGCAGGCGAAGATTTGAAGACAACTCCTCTCGAATCAGTAGCATGAATATCTTTGGAACCTTGTGACGCAACTGGCCTCTGGCGAACTTCCTCTGCTATCAATGAGGAAGTGGTCTGAGGTTCAGGTTTGGGAGGAGATGATTTGAAGACAACTCCTCTTGAATCTTTGGCATGAATATCTTTGGAACCTTGTGACGCAACTGGCCTCTGGCGAACTTCCTCTGCTATCAATGAAGAAGTGGTCTGAGGTTCAGGTTTGAGAGGAGATGATTTGAAGACAACTCCTCTTGAATCTTTGGCATGAATATCTTTGGAACCTTGTGACGCAACTGGCCTCTGGCGAACTTCCTCTGCTATCAATGAGGAGACTGATGAAGACTGCGATTTAGAAGCCGACGTTTTGAAGACAACTCCTCTTGAATCACTAATGGTCTTTTCTTTTGAGCTTGTGGAAGCGGTTGGTCGCTGACGCACTTCTTCTGATATCAAGGAAAGAGCAGTGTTGGTTGAAGAATCCGAAGACTTTGTTTTGAAGACAACTCCTCTTGAATCACTAACGCCCGTATCTTTCAGACTGGCTGAAGGGGTAGGCCTCTGTCGTACTTCACTTTCGGCCAAGGAAGTTGGCGACGATAGAGGTTTCTTTGTCGCAGGATCCCTAAAGTCGCCCACGCTTCGTCTATCTCGAACCTGAGCATGCGGTGGCAGATTCGTAGATGCCGTTGGCCTTGTTCTCTTTTCCGTCTGAGCCAAAGACATTGGTGCCGACGATGCTGGGAGAGGCTTATTGGAAGACTTCCGTAGATCTCCAGCAAAGGTTTTTACATCTGCAGCTGATTTTGTGGATGATTGCGTTCGAGGAGTAGGACGTTGGCGCTCTTCTGAACCGACTAGCGAAGATATCGACGGATTGAAGGATTGAGGTATACTTGCTGATTTCCTCATATCTCCAACGCTTCTCCTGTCTTCAATTTTGTGATATTTCGGCAGCTCTGTACCTGGAGTTGGTCGTTGACGTACTTCAGATTCCACTAAAGATACGGTCGATGGAGCTGCCCGGGGCTTGTTCTTGCGCAGATCACCTACTGTCGTTCTACCACTTACTGTTTCGTAATTCGGAGATTCGCTGCCCCTAACAGGTCTCTGGATCTGGTCCATCTCTGTCTTCGCCAACGATTGTGCCGTTGCTTGTGACTTCAGGGGAGACTTTCTTATTGCGCCGACTTCGTTCCTGTCAAACACTGACTCTACACGTATAGATGCAGTTCTTCGCGTTGTGGAGCCTGTCCTATCATGCACTGTTGCGTACTTCTTCGACGGGTCCATGCCAAGAATGGGATTCTGTCTTCTTGCGTTGTCATTCCTGACGAAGTAGCCACTGGATTGGCCTAAACTGTACCTCTCCTTTTCCTCAGCTTCTCCGACGCCATCACTTTTACCACTAGGCACAGGTGCTGAAGCCGAAGCCTGCCACTCAGACAAGCGAATGAGGTCCTTTTGAGCTTTAGAATTCTCCATCTTCGTTATCACAGCTTTCAGCCCCGATTGATTTTCTTCCGGGAGGTGCTGTTGGACATTTTTCTTTGCATCTTTATTGCTTTGCTCCTCCACATCGAGAGATACTTTCACTTCATCCTCCGCATCATCGTTTACAGCATCATCGGTGCTGCCTTTCTTTTTGGCTTTCTCCTCTGTTTTCGAGATGATTTCATCAGCCACACGGAGTTCATTTATAAGATCTTCATTTACAGCTTGCGACTTCTGTACTGAAGACGATGACGACAAAGAAACATCTACATCACTAACAATGTTCTCACCTTTGTTCGACAAACTATCTAAGTAGTTTTGAGAGTTTGCATTTCCAATTCTACCGCCACTAGATTTCAAACTATCCTCCCTGCGTTTGGCTTGCCTTGCTGAAATACTTTCTTGCAACTTTGCCCTGTACTCTTCTGCGCTCATTTCCTCCATTCCGGGTATGATGTAGGTGTTGGTGGTGCCCTTGGCAAGTCCATAACCTTTTCCGTCATATGCTGGTCCTTCGTCCTCAGATGTGTCGGTGGTGCCGTACGCAGGAGTAACAGGCGCTGGATTTGATGCTACTGGGGCCACAGGTTGACTTACAGCTGGTGCTGGAGGGGGGTTTGTTACTGGGGCCGGAGCACTGGCCGTCAATGTTGGTTCCTCAACTTTTACTGGAAGTGTGTTTTTCAAATTATGAAAACAACTATTAGATCAACAATAAAACAATTCTTGTAAACAACTCATAGTTCACTTTTCTCACCTTCACTTTCTTCGCTTGAAGCCACAGGATAAGTACTGGCGATCTCCTTCTTCCTCTCCTCGGGGTTATTTAAATATTGCTTCATCTCCTCCACGATGCGATCAGTCTCGCCCTTGAATATATCAATCTCCTCTGCCGACAACGACCCTGGACCTTCCTTCACGCGCTTTTCCAATTTTAACAAGGCTGATTGAAAGTCGTCATAAATTTCTTTCGTGAATAATTTGGGAGCATCTTCAGTTGCGCTATCCTTGCCAGGGAGAGAGCCCTGAGCATTTGCTTTACCGATAACATCTGCAGCAGTGAGAACTTTTTTAGCAGGAATTCTGCTGCCGCCTTCAGCCGACTGTGATGACATCATTATTCTTGAAGTACTTGAGGCACGGTTCCATGATGATGACTTCTGGTGAGGGGAGAAGGCTCCAGCGCCTCCTGATGCCGTGATCAGGAGGAGGGAGGCTAGTGCTTCCGACAGCTTCATGGTGATGATAGGTATGATGTTATTGTGTGCGTGGAGGTGGAAGGTGGAAGCGAGAGTGGAAGTGAGGAATAACTCTGGTCAGGCCGCACAGGTAAAAACGATACTGGTTCCTGAGAATGACTATGTAGCTGAGATACATACCTCTCTGTGCATGCATTTCTTCGCTGTTGCTTGACAAAATGATTGACAAGTATGTGTAGATAGCAGTGCGCAACTATTACCGATATAGATGATCATTGCATAAGAAGCATGCACTTGAAATGCCATCATGATTGATTCCTATATTAGATTAAAATCAGTCTCTCACTTCCAAATTTCACTCCTGTGTACTCTCAAACTCAAGTGGCTTTCCTCCAGCTGCTTTTGCAATTGCCAACAAAGAGTAAATTATCGTTGCACCATCTGCCCATTCAACTTCATACCCGTACTTTCCTTTCTTCGACAGTTTTGCAGGAAATAAGTTATCCTTTTCATTTGAGTTGTCGGCGCAATCCGAGCTATGGTGATGGACCATGACTGAAGGCTGACTGCTTCCTCTATCATCACGATGCCCCCCTCCTCCACAACCTTGTTGAGCTGTCTTTCCTTCTCTTTCACCGGAATGAGAACTCGAGTCGTCTTCTACTTCTCCAGTCTTTGGGTTTCTACTTCTTAAATCAGCTCCACTGATAATCTTTTGATATCCACCTTCATTGCAGAATAAACGCACAGTGAATCTCTTGTGACTGTTATCAATGTCAAGTTGAGTAAAAGGAACATCAAACGTGGAATCTTCAACTTCATCAATCGTTACGACCATAGCAGTTGAACTATTGCCTTGCTGTCCCTGCATGGAAGCAGGCATCATATTGTGTTGAAGCAGTAGCAAGTCGGTAGAGACTGCATCGGCTAGTTTGGAAAATACTGCCCACTCCTCTTTAGCATTGCTATTGCCTTTATCGCAACAGAATGGTTTGCCGGATTCATTTGAACCAGACACTGTTTCTGATATTGGAAGGTGAAATACATGTGAAGATTTTGGCATGAAATAATGGTGGTGTTGCTGCATGTGTGCATCGGACGTGTCGTTGCTTCCATCATCATCGCCAGCAGCCAATGTACGCGCCTTCCCAAATGGATAATGCCGTCCACCACCCTCACAAACAAAGTATGCAAAGTTCTCCACCAATGCCAATGTCGAAACACCCAGCTCGCCAAACATTTCAACTCCCTTCCGTACATCTGCCCAACTTAGAGCACTTGGCGTTGACACTGCCACTGCTCCTGAAAGAGATAATGATTGACATACTTCCAATTGCACATCACCCGTACCAGGCGGCATATCCAAGACAAGTACATCCAACTCACCCCAATTCGTCCCCTTGAGTAGCTGTGACACGACACGTCCTGCCATTGGACCACGTAGTACAGCCGCACCACCATTCGGTCCACTTCCAGGTACACCACTATTCGGCGAAACAAATCCCAATGACATTAATTTCACACCATTGTGCACAATTGGTTCCACCATCCCCTCTTGGACACCTCCTTTTCGTACCGTTGGATCATCCGGTTGAACTAACAATGGTAGTGATGGACCGTACACGTCTAAATCGAGTAATCCAACTCGTCCTCCCATTGCGGATAATTGGTAGGCGAGATTGGCGGCAATGGTGGATTTGCCTACACCGCCCTTGCAGCTGTATACGGCGATGAAGTGTGTAATGTTTTGTAGGGCGAAGGACGATGATTGTGGAGTTTTTTCGTTATATTTGTTGCTTGTTGTAGTTTGGTATTTTTGTGGGGTAATTCTCACAGAAACGTCAATATCGTATGGTTGTAGTGTATGTTTGTTACTCAATAACGTTACCATTTCTTCTTGTACAACTTGAGTAATGTTGGAGGATATCTCTTGCAGCTTTGGATGTAACATTGTCGGTGGTTGCAAATTGACCGTAATAACATTCTCTTCACCTTTATCAAATGACGATGGGATGGAAACAGACCGGATCCAATCCAATCCATTCCTTGTGAGAGATTTTCCAATGATTGGATCGATAAGTCGTTGATCCGAGTGATTGCTGATTTTGTTGTTGAGTCGATTTAGTAATTCATCTTCCAATTCTGCAGATTGCCTCGGTGACAATTGTGAAAATCTAAATAGTGAGCTTCTGCAACTTTGAGTGGATGAAAATAGTCGTCGTCTTGGTGATGAATGGTGCTGTATTCTGAGCCTATTCCTGTTCATCGTTAGATTTGTCACATTAATTTCATCACGTTGTTGATGGATCGATGATATCATCGGCACGATGATGATGTGATTTTGTTGAATTTGTGTGCTGTATTTGACGACACCGCGGAGGAGTTGTCTCTCTCCTCCGCCGCCGTTGCACCAGCTCCTGCGCAAAATAGATGATGACATCATCTTCGTCTTGCTCTCTGTTGTCGCTCTGTTGTACCTCGTATCAACTCTATGCTGTCGATGAAAGCTCATGATCTCATGATCATGATCCCCTACCTATTTGGTACCTACATAGATTCCAAATACCAGTACGGTATCCACACCTCCCCAAATTTTTACTCGATTAGAGAGGCGAGAGGCGAGAGGTGACAGCAGACGCTCCTAAAATAATTCTGATATGCACCAAAGCAATACTTCGAAGATAGTGCTGCCATTAGCATTCTTTCCTGGCCGTGCCATTATCAGACAATCCGCGACGGAATAGCATTATTATGAAACTTTCGAGTTCTTATAATTACTATTATCGAAAATGAGCCCATCTTCATACAACAATCGAGACGATGGTCGACGACGAAACAATCGTCCCAAATCAATGAATGGAGGCGGGAGACACCACGATAATAGTGCCCCTCCTCGTCGTCAACAACATCATCAGCAGCAACAACGCCATCATTCCAATAATAATGCTGCACAGCCCCCTCCATATTCTCGCTATGGCAATAATCACAGCAATATTGAAAGTCGATGGAGGGAGCCTTCCTCGTCCTCTCATCATGTGGCAATGTCACAACAGCAGCAGCAACAACAACAGTACACCTCTCCACCAACTAACAACAGCAACAACCAACGAACTTCCTTTGCCGAAAAACGACGACTTCAAGAACGAAGAGAATTCGATAATTCATTCGCTGCGTCATCTTCCATTAGGACACAAACAACCACTACGACAGAGGCTGCTACTGGAATTCCCTTCAATGACGCTACTACTACGATGCTTCCTAGTGGTGGGAGTCCAACAATGTTGTTGACTAATCCAAATGCTGTTAGTGGCGGAGGTGGTATACAAATTAGTAATGAATATTTGAAAGATATCTTGTCAACTGCCGTGGGTGCACCTACAATAGCACAAGCTTCTGACACGACGACTGTCGATAATACTACATCGAATAATGGTACCACCACTGAAACTAATGAACAAACAAGGTCTGGAGTAGTAGCCAGAAAAAGATCCATCAATCTAGCCAATTATTCCTCATCGGGGAAACGATCGGGTATATCCTCCCAACAACAACGATTTGTAGTTGATAATAAAACCAATGATGGTTTGGATAATGCGACAGCTGATGATGGATCTAATGTATTTTCCAAAATGGCAGCGGCATCTTCCTCCAGTTCTGTTCTTCTTCATCCCCCTAGATCAGCAGCGTCGGCAGCAGCAGCTGGAGGTGCCAACAGTCACACCGTCGTAGCCAAACCATCGTCAATATTGAAACCTGCGTCGGAATCCATTTTGAGACGGAAAGGTAGTGCCAATCATTCGGCTCGGGTGGTACAACAGTCTTCATCGTCAAATCAACAACGGCAACAACAACAACAACAGCAACAGCTGCAAGGTCCTAACCATAATAATCAAAACAAGGTAGACTGGGGGGATAATAGTATGATGGAAATTGAGAGTCGATTGTCACCTGTGATGATGATGACGGCATCCATCAATAACAACAACAATCACAATGTTGAAAGTAGCGGTGGTGGTGGTAATAACAATTATATTCGTCGCAACAGCAATGAACCACACCCAAATAACAACAACTTACCTCCACCCAACCATCCTACTAATTTCAATCGTCGTGGTAGCGGTGATTCACATCCACAATCACCTTCCAACAACAGTAACAACAACTTTACCCGTCGCAACAGTGGTGGCAGTCATAACAGCTCAAAACCAGTGCATGGTTTCAATGCACCATGTCGTTTAGAAGAGCATAAAGGGTTGCACAAATGGAAAGACTGTCCCAACAATCCACACTCTGACAATTACAATCAAATTCATTTCAAGACGGCGAGTCATCAACAGTTGGTGGAATCGGTGCAGTTGGAGAGACAGCAACAATTGCAACGAATGCAGCAGCGAAAGCAACCACAACAGCAGCAGCAGCAACAAGAGGCGAATAGGTCGAGAGGTAGTGTGATGCATCCGCCAACTGTGGTGGCAGCGTCATCACTGAAACGTCCGGTATCTGCTACTGCTGGTACGACTGCTTCCAAACCCAATCCTATCTCAGCAGTCGCAGCGGCTCGAAGATCATCCGAGGCATCCAACCTATTCAATACGACGAAATCAGCACGGACACTGCCAACAAATCAGCATTCTCTCAAACCCCATTCTGCAGCAGCCGCAGTCGTCGGTGGCACTATCCCAAAGAAACAAACGGTCATTCTTCCACACGAAACGCAGAAACTACGGGATCTCAAACAAATGACGGAGATGCATTCGTCGACTATGCAGCAGATCCCAAGAAAGCCACAGCAACAGCAGAAGAAGAAGGCTCCACAGCAGCAACAGCAAATGAAGAAGGTTGAATCAAGGAAGCTTCCGCATCAATCAAATGTGGAATACAAGAATGGGCGCTTTCAAAGAAGAACATCGAATAATCTTGCTCCTTCTGGTCAAGATGCTGTACCTATTGCCAAGCAAACGTCAGGTCGGCTTGTACAAAAGGGGAATAAGAAACCATCCACTTTGATGAGGAGGGAGGATGCTAATATCAACAGTAATCGTGTTGCTGTTGCCCCTCGTGGCAGTAACGAAAATGTCGCCGCTGCAATGGACACTGATACTGATGAGAGTCATCATACGTTGATGGACGATGAGATTATTGAATTGGATGATTTTGGTAATACCGAGATGATGGTAGATGATAATGATGGCAGTGGTGAGAAAAAGGAGACGGCTTCAGTTGCGGCGCATTCTAGCAACAACAACAACGACAACAACAACAATCCTGAGAAAGATAGTAAAGCTGCGAGTCGAAAGAAGAAGAAAGATATTGGCGATGGTGAGAAGAGGATCAAAACGAAGAAGGATGTTGGTGGTGGTGAGAAGAAGGCCAAAAAGAAGAAGGATGTTGGCGCTAATGAGCCAAAAGCTAAAAAGAAGCAAGATTATAGCATTGATGAGAAGAAAGCCAAAAAGAGGCAGGGCGATGATGGTGATGGTGAGAAGGGGGGGAAGAAGAAGACAGAGGATGACAAGCCGATAGAGAAGAAGAAAAAGAAGTCGAAGAAGAAATGCAGGAAACTTGGATGTGATACGACGCGTTTGAAAGGAAGTAAATATTGCAAGGCTCACGTTGCCGCTTCCGCTCTTGCTTCCACGAAACAGGAGAAATCAGATACTTCACCTGCAAGTGAAACTGATAATCTTTCGGCTTATTCTGGCAAGCCCGCCGCCTTGCAAGAAGGAGAGAACGGTCCTAGCAAGAAAGTGAAAGCAAAAAAGCGTGGACGTAAACGGAAAGCTCCTCCTGAGCCTTTGAACAATGGAGATGATGTTCTTGCGGCTGGTAAATCGAGATCAAACAAACGCCAAGCGCTGGAAATCCNCTTTGAACAATGGAGATGATGTTCTTGCGGCTGGTAAATCGAGATCAAACAAACGCCAAGCGCTGGAAATCCATCGCAGCAGCAACAACCGAAGTCACTCGGATCCGTTGATGAATAATGATGATGAAATTTTGCCAGAATTGGGAGATGAAGAAGTCGGAGAAATGGAAACTGATTTGTTTAATCTTCTCGATGAAACAATCAAGATAAGGTACCAGGACTACCTCGAAGAGCACAAAATCGATGAAGATCTCCTTTTTGAAGAAGAGCAGGCGCTATTGGGGAGTCGAACAGAAGATACATCTCCCAGCGACAAGAATAGCCTCGCAAGGGATGCGTCGTCGCCAAATGGAGTCGATACTGGAGGCAAAGAGAATATGTCGTCTGCACTGCTAAATACTCTGACTGACAGTACCTCGATGGATACGGGCGAAGATAGTGAAGACGACGATCAAATTCCTTTATTTTACACCTGTGAGAAATGTGACAGGGTTTTCTTCGACAGATCTCAAGTTGTAGACCATGAAAACCAATGCACCAATGAGATTCTAGATGGTAGGGTCTTCACTAATCCGAACGACATCGCTGAGTATTATGAGAAATACCAAATAGGGGGAGAAATGAAGCATGACTGTGTCATCTTTTATCGCCCACCGATCGCAACTCCACACGACAAGTCTGGGCGTACTATTTCACCAGAAGATTTTGAAGGTCGTGGTGGTAATAGGAATGACGTTCCGCAGAACTTACTCGACGATTTTATGTCCAGCAAGAGCCCTAAAACTATTGCTGTGAAAGAAACAAAAAATGTTGAGACTGACTTTAAGATCAACCCAAACAATGCGAGGCATAAGTGTATGGTTATGAACGCAATTGAACGCTTGTCGTCAACTGTCATTAATCCAAACGGCCTTCCCTGTCAAACTATAACTACTTTTTGTGGTGAAAAAGGTAAGAATGTTGCTGCTATTTTGATATTGCATTCGTGAAAAATTTTAACCATTTTCTTTTACTCTTATGTTGCGTTAGAAACATTGTATGATTTCAGAGTGGAAATCAGGCCGTCCAATATTCCTAACAGCGGCCTTGGGGCGTTCTTGACGTTTTTGGGTGCAAGGGTGTTGCGAAAGGGTGCAAGTGATCGGTCTGCACGACTCATAGTGCAACATGGGACTTACGATGAAAATGGTAATCTATTTGTTAAGACACAAGAAGAGTTGACAGCAGAGGTTTTTGGTGGTCGGCAAATACACGTGACTTTGAAAGGGGACAATCTCCATCATAATGACAACAGTTTGTACTGGAGTAAGGAACGTCAGAGGTATCTCAAGGCGCACGTTGATAAACATGGCACGCTTCTAGACCACTTTGACGAAGACGAAATCTGTTGCAGAGTGAACAGCGAGGTGAAGAAGTATCGGTCCAAAATTCCAGAAAAAGAGCGGATTGGATTTTTAGGGATCCACTCAGAGTCTGACTACGTTGAAGACAAAACTCTGGTATTTTCGAGTGAGAAGCATGGCCTTGGTATGCTCGAACTTGGAAGATATGGACCACATCGACCTATCGATGTGAAGGACAACCTGCACTTTAATTTCAAAAGTTTCATATTCAATTTTGAGCCGTCTGAATGGTCGTACGAGGTAGAAGAGCAACGACTCGGGCGAGATCAGGCCATTGACATTACAGATGACGCTACTGGAGAGATTCATTCCCTTGCGCGACAGAGCACGCCAATATACGTCAACGAAGGTGAGTTGATCCTATTAGCTTCTTATTGATTTTTTCGATTCTTCCAGTTCTTGTTGTACTCATCTAAGTAACTTTGATCGTTTAAATATATCCCTACGAAGTTGGCCACAATAAGAAATTGCACTGCAACGTCGACATCCGTCGAAATAATGAATGTTCTGTGTATTATTATGTCTTCATTGACAAGGATCATGCAATGAAAGCTGGTGATGAAGTAGAACTACTTGTCGACTACCGTGATGCTTATGAAGATACTCGTGAGCGGAAGGGCTACGGCAAACACAACAACGAGGTTTATGGTGGAGACTATGACGATGCGGCTGCTCGTCTAAAACGTAATTTCGTAGATCGGGAAATGGTGCAGCTAGATATCACCAGTCTCAAATTCTTCGATATGTTCTATTTGGTTGAACATTTGACAAATGATGTGCTCGCTCCGATCGATCAAAGGATTGGGCATTGGCAAGCTGAATCATTTGCTAGACTTTCCAAAGACCTTGTTGCTAGACAGAGGATACATTGGTTGAGAATGCAATTGCATAGCCGGTTAAAAGAAATGGTGGCAAATCAAGATTCAGAAGATAAGTTGCTGAAACGAATCTTGACAACAGGACAGAATGAAATGGTCGCTGCGACTGAAGAGTCCCTGCTCAAGTGGGACTTTACTATGTTACCTGAAATTTTCTCCTTCCTTAACACTGTTCCAATAGGTGACAACAAGACTCTTCAAGATGTCATGTGTCTAGAGCTTTCCGAAGAATTGCTATATTCAGTTGCGTCAAAACTCCCAGATCCTCTCAATAGCACTATGTGGAGTAAAATCAGTATTGACCTCACTGAAAGCATAACTCGGGACATTGCGAGGTATTCAGTCTGCTACAGAGAGCCAATGCAGTCAAACGAAGAAATGCTAGCCAAGGAGCTTTTAGTCCGTGTCAGAAATGCTGTCAACCTTGTTCGTGAGGCGTGTTCTATTGTGAACAGAGAAAACGGCTCTCTATCGATGGATGCTGGCTCTCTATCAATGGATGCTGCTATTGATGAACTTTCCTTTCATTCTCTGAGTCGCAGAATGAAAATGAAAGATGTTGCGCCAAACGGTTCACTCATGAATGTTTATGCCAACGATCTCAACATTCGTTACGGTACAGCTGCAACAATCGCTGATATCCAAGCATACCAAGACGCAGTAGAACTTGGCTACCTTGAGCCATACTTCGATCCTTGTTCCACGCGACGATTGACAGACACTAAATTGTCAATGGTGTCACAATACCCGTCACACAATCATAACAAGAGCAAACAACAGTTTCACCACATGGCTCGCAGCATAGATGCCTTCAAATGTGGTGTTGCCCGTGTGAATGAGCAGTGGTACGTGTTAAATCAAATATTGTTACCAGTACACATATTGGTGTCTGCATGTGTGAAATGGCCGGCAGGATTCCAGTTCTACTCGTTAGAACAACTATGCGGAGCTAGTGGAATAAAGTTGAAGGATGCTGAGGAAGCGATAGAAAGAGGTGTTATGAGGCCTAATTGGCCCGAACTAGAAGACAAGCCCGGTAGTGGCACTAGTACCAAGAAGAATAAAAGGATGAGGGGAGTGACTTATAGCGTGGCTAGAACTCTTGAGAATGGTGCTTCCGAGGAATTTCCTGGGTGGACAGTTGCGAAAATTCAGCGCAAAAACTCCCATCATGTAGACTCGTATTGGAGTCACCCAGGGCTAGATGGAGTTGTTGTACGGTCGAGGGTAGGGGTGAAGGAGATGATAGCAAAAATGGAAACAAATCTTATTGACGCAAAAACTGCGTACAACATACTGATGAATGAAGGCAAACAAAAATTCTTCGGTGGAAGAAAGTCTTCAGTCTGAACTTATTCACAATAATAAAATTGCAAATGTTCATGAACTAAACATAAATTCACAAAAATGAATTCTAGATTTAGGCTGCCTTCTTTTTCTTTTGCTTCCTTTGCTTCTTTTTTGCTTGGCCTACGAGTTTTCTTGCTTTCTCAACTGCAGCCGCATCGAGTTCAAGAGTATTATCGTTGCTTCTCTGTGATGGAGATTTTATGAATTTCTTTCCTTTGTCAATGGTCTGAGCTGGTGGTTCGTCGCCCTCCTCCTCCTCCTCCTCCTCAGCATCATCATCTTCCTCCTCCTCATCTTCTTCACCAATGTCTTCAACCATCTCATTCTCCCCGAAGCTCCACACGCTGATGTTTGTTATTCTTGCGCCTGAACCAAGCCGAACACTATCCAATATCTCAACTGCCACTTCCACTTCCTCGTTGGAATCAACGTCGCTGCCCAAAGAAGCGTCTTCGCTTTCTGAGTCGTTTCTATCGGATTCTTCGTTACTTTCATCTGGGCCGCTCAGCATCATTCTTGCGGCTCCTTCTAGATCCATCAAGCTTACTATCCCTCCGCTGTTTGCCGTGACAACAAGAAATCCACTTCCACCTTCCACACTTCGTATGCACTTGAGTCGATCATCACCAGCAACAACCTTATCCACTGGTTCGATAGCCATGATCGCTCTACGAGTGTTGGCATCGTCTTCCTCTTCCAGCTGACCAACTTCCAGAACTGGAAGTCCACCATCATCACATCCTGCAGCAAGAAACATACCCTCTGGTCCACCGATAAATGCGATTTGGTTCACTCTCGAGGGCATCTCAACATCAAGAAGGTCTTCTCCACTCGCAACGTCTCGCGCTGTGATCTTGGAGCCATAACAAAATGCATACCGAGTACCATCGTCGCACCAAACAATGTCATTTACAGTCTCCTTTCGAATTTTGCTCCTTGATGGGATCTTGTACACAAATGCCAAACGACCCTTCATCAGATCCCAAAGACAAACTTTACCGTCTCGACCACCTGTTAGTGCCATTTTTCCAGTCGGGTGCACTGCAAGGCATTGAACACCACCTTCATCGTGTCCAGCGAGAACGTGTTGCACTGACCAATCGCGCTTTTTGTATAGTACTATCTTACCAGAGGTAGTTCCAATAAGTGCATGTGTTGGGGGGCCAGAGGAAGATGAGCATGGCGGAGCGAAAGAACAGCAAAGAGGAGATCCTAAATCGTTCGGTGTTTTTAGTTCACCAGCTTGGCAGTGTTTTTGTAAGTTGAAGACATTGATTGTTTCATCAAACCCTCCAGAAAGAAGTGCTCCCGGCTCAGGAGGAGCGTCTGATCCATCATCTTGATTTCGTTGACGCTTTTTCACCTTTTTGCTAGCTTCTCCACTACCATTCGATGGAGATGCTCCAGCACTTGCAATATCCAGACAGCGAACACTTCCTTCGTGAGCCGACATGGCAAATGATAACTTGAGATATCTGCCATCATTCCGACGAAGCAACTTGAGTTCTATGTCGTTCTTGTCCTGCTCGCGCACATGTTCGACAGTATCCCAGCCGGCAAGCACTCCATCATATGTACCAGCTACAATGACCAGCCGAGTTGGAATTGATGGGTTGCTTTCTATGATGTCAGCCATGGTTTTGCTTCTGAGTTAGCTGTGATGAGCCATATATCGACGATGGCATCGATATGCAAGGAGATGAGATGGATGGTTGGGCGTCTTTGCTTTCTTCAGGGAAAGGGGGCCTGCCCTAAACATACCTTCGACTATTAGTAAAAGCAATCAACAACATTAAATCGCCGAGATTGGGGGGCTTGACCCCGATCTTTCCGTAAAGGTCCCCCTTTGGTCGCCAACCACGAAAAAAAAGAGAGAATCAATAATGCATCGACAACCTACTTATGCAACCTGCAACCTGTGAAGAAATACCATGGTGCGAAAAGTAAAGAACTCCACAACGGAGTATGCGCAAGTAGATGAGGGTGGGAGAGCTGATGCAGCTGAAATCAAGCATGCAATTGCTTTGGCTGCGGAGGCTGCATCCAAGGCGTTTGGATGGGATAATGATGATGTAAAAGCAGAACCGCAAAAATCAACAAAGCCTCCGGAAGGAAATGAGCTTACGCATCTCATCCCTGGCTATACAGCGCCATTGCGTCTTGAAGCAAAGTCACTAAAAGGTATAACTGGAAACAGTTTATCGGAGCTACGCAGTAGAGCGGGACAAAGTGAATCTAGTAAGAATGACCCATTAGTGTCAGCTTTGCAGAGAAAAGTAGAGGAATTCGACCCAGCAGTTGCGGCGAAAAAGGTCAAAACACCCTCATCAATTGCTATCCAAAAAGAATCGGGGCGTAGTGGTGGGATTCCTACTACATTCTCTTCCTCTTTTAGAAAGACGGCTAGAAAGCAACGCGACAACTCTGCTGGCCATGGCTGGTTTGGTATGACACCAACACCCATGTCAGATCAGTTGAAATCAGATTTGGCCATAATACGGAACAGAAACTACCTCGACCCAAAGAAATTCTACAAATCAGCAGATAGTTTCAATGGAAAGGTATTGCAGGTGGGAACGGTTATTGAGGGAAGTTCCGAGTTTTATTCCAGCCGCTTGACTAATAAGGAGAGGAAGCAGAATCTAACAGAGGAGATTATGTCAGATGTTACTGTTGCGAATTATGCCAAGCGTAAGTATTACGATATGCAGTCAGAGAAGCAGAGGCAAAGAGGATCGAAGAAGAGCAAAGGGAGGAAAAGACGCTAGTGGATGTGCAGGTTAAACTAATGCATCGATACATACTTCGTGATGCTAAGATACTTTGATTTTGCACATATATTGCTACAACATTATTTACCCGCATGTTGCAACTAGCTCCATGGCGGAAGAAGAATTGTCATCTACAGAGTCTTCGGGATCTCGTTGATCTCCTTGGTGTTGCTGAACTTCGTTTTCAACATTTTGTTCTGGGCGAGTCTCTAATCTACATCGTCTCGCTTGAACTTCTGCCTTGGTGATTCCTAACAGCTGGGCCTCCAGTGTCGTATCAGTTGCGCCAGAAGTAAATGACGAACCTGACACTAACGATCGTGGTCCATTTGCTGCTTCCAATTGTATGAGAAAGTGTTTCACACTTTGGAGCTCAGTCGGGTGCCTGTGCTTTCGTCTCTTATTACCATTGGAGTCTGTGCCTTTGACAAGTTGGATCTCAGGCTGGTTCCGAGCAGAGGCAGATACTACTGGAGAAACGCTCATCCTGCACAAAAGCTTTGGATTAGTCTTCTTCCTAAGCTTTGAAGGCTTGTTCCCTTCGATGAACTTCACTTCGCTACCTTCAATAGCGTGTGAATGTTGGTCTTGAAATCGACTGTGACATTCCAACTCGACGATATGAATGTGACCGTATCCTCTTGCCACAATAAGTCGATCAATTCTGAGACCTGATAGCGGTACAGGAAGATTTTGGAAATTTCCCTCGCCCGCTATTGCTGCAGCATCTCCTACTTGTCTACCTCCATTTGCAATGATAGAGCTTGAACCATTTCGGCCGGCGTCATCGGCTGACCCAGACCCAGATAGTGAGCTCATTTTATCCGACTCTTCTCTGCTGTTTGCATTATCACTTCCTGAAGATTCGCCTTCTTTGCTAGAGGGAAGACATATAAACGTTGAGACCGGCCTTCCGATAATTGCAGAAGACTGAATGCCGCACAGATTTGTGAATGCAGCATTTATATGCACAGCAAGGAAAGGGGGTAGTGCCTGAACAAGCAACCTGCAAGAGTAATATGAGAATGACGAGTTCGTTACATAATGAAAACAGCAGTGTTGAATGAATTGATAGCAGTAGACTTACCTCGCTGTCTTATTGAGAGAGAGAACTTCCTCTAGCGTCACAGGCATTCCAGGCTCAAGCGCAGCATCTGAATTATTCTCAGATGAATCTCTCATCTGACGTAGTTCTTCCTCATATTCTCGTCTTGATTCTCTTCTTTTCCGTTTCTTCTCCAACCTTTTTTCTTTTGAGACAAGTGCATCCTCTTCATCTTGTCTTTCTGCTGCTGCTGCAGTAGGGTCAAGGACGTCTTCTTCCTGTTTCTTTTCATTGCGAATGTGGTGATGATGATGAATCAATGGCTTGTCGGCCTTCGCAATGGGCTGAGCGTGACTGCTGGGTTTCTGCTGTTCTTCTTGAGAGTCGCCACCATTCGTTTCGCTCGTACTATCGCGGTCTCCAGGTAACTTTTGCTCATCTGAATTTCCATCACCACCTGACTCAGATTTACTCGTCGTGTTGTTATCGTTGCCTGATCCGCTAGAGTTGTTAGCTGTGGTTGTTCCAGACGATGACTCTGTAATAACCCTTGGCTTTGCGCTCGTACTTGTGCCTTGGCTCTGGTTAGCCTCTTCTTTTTCTGCTTGGGCTTTCGGGGCAGAGTTCGTCTGTGTGCTCGCACTGAGGCTTGATGTGAGAGAGGAGCTTTCGGTGCGTTGTTGATGTTGCTTAGACTTCGCCTTCTCCTTGGACTTGGCATTGGCAACATCGAGTGCAGCTGTCTCGATCCGAACTCGTTTTGATGGCAGAGTTTCATCATTTTTTTCCTTTCCGACGTTGGTTATGTTCTGGTTACTATTCGTTTGATCTGAATTCGAAGAGCTTGCTCGGCGACTCTTCTCCTTATACTTCCGCTTCACTCTCGCCTGAACAACCAAAGATGATGTTTCCGATGATGTGTCATTATCTGCATTATCTTGCTCCATTTGTGGAGCATGCGTGTTCGTCTCTGCGGCTTGTGGGATTTCTTTCTTTTGGTTGCTAGAATCATGGGAAGATCCTCCTGATCCATTGGTATTATTACTGTTACTGCCACTTTGATTGGTAGTAGTAAAGAATGAAGTAAATCCTGAAGACGAGTGTGCTTCATCTGTACCAGCATTTACTTGGATAGGAGGAGGAGGTTTCTCTGTCGTCATTAATGCGCGAGAATCATTGAAGAAGGGGCCTGAAATGAATATCAAAAAGTGATGAGTCAAACTGCGAAAGGGCAAGCTCAATTTTCATGAAGGGGTGTATTACTTACGGCAAGCCTCTACCAGATGTGCATAGCACTCTGAGCTATCCATGTGTTCGCCGTGGGCTTCATCTTGATCCATTGGCATCTGCTGAGATGTGTTCAAAGGTTGGGAATTCTCAACTTGCAGTGGGAGGTCCGATGATGTATTCTCGGCAGCTTGTTTGGCAGCGGCCTCGGCGTTCAACTTCAGATTAGCCCTGGCTGCATTCTTGATATCCTCTTGTGCATGTAGTGAGACTTTATATAAGCTCATGATTTCCGAAATTTTGCGGTTGATGTCCAAGTTGATATCCTCGTCACTATTTGCATCTTGGCTGTATAGAGAAGGTGCTTGACGGTGGTGATGATAGTGGTGAATATGCTCATTAGAGCGGTCTTCGTCGGGAACGCTGGCATCGCCCCCATCCATGCTCTTGTTTGGGCGCTTTTGCCGACGTACTCTCGTTGAGGCATACTTGCTGCCCTTGTTTTTCAGTATTGACTGACTGATCTTCTTGCCGCCTTCGGGCTTGCTTTGGCCGCCTCCGGTCTCTGATGAATCTGAGATTGAAGAATAATCTCCTGAGTAGCCTGCGCCGCCACTTGTTCCTTGTGATGATGAACTTGGTGGCTCCGAACCAGAGCTAGACTCAGCGTCATCACAGTCGTTCCTTCCATCACGCATTGGCTTTGCCGCCGACGATGCTTCAGCTGCGGCAAAGTCTCCCTCGGGCTTATTCTCTCCCTCCTCTTCCTTGATTACCTTGTTGCTTTCCATTTTTCATTTGCTTTGTTGTTGCCTTGTGGTGCTGTGGTGCTGTGGTGCTTGGTGCTTCCTGTGTTTGTGGTGATGATGAAGTTCACGGATTAAGACAGCCGGTTCGAGAGTGGAGAGAATTCATGTTGGAGGGGGGCTCTCGTGTTCGGAGAAACCTACCAATTCCCACGTGGATTGCGTCAGTGGTTGGGAAAGATGAATGACATCATTCATCTTTCCCACTTTTTCTCTTGAAGAACATTGAAGTTAAAACTTGTCTACGTGTCACTTTGGATTGGGCTTGGAGAAACCTGGCAACTTTCTTTTTCTTTGTACCAGCTAAATATCGCAAATTTATTGACCTCACCTATAATCCACGTCATTAAGACTCCTCTCGCGAAAAGAACCTTTACATAAGTAAGTACAAACCAATACTTAGTACAATAACACATTCTCCTTGAATCCGTTTCTTGGCTCATACACAGCTCTGAATACTCCATTTGAGGTACTAGTGTCAAGTTCCGTATAGTAGCAAGGGATTACTTCTTTAGTCGCTACGATAATACTTAAAAAATACATAGCATGATTTTGAAATATGTCTTCATTCACCGTGAGATACAAAACTGATGACACCGTTCCATATTAAATCGACTGCATTTACACTCAACACTCTCAAGGATAGCGGAAGAAATCTAAACGATAAGAACTGAAATGGTGCCAAGAAGCCACACGTCATGATTGATGCCTTCAGAGTGGGCCAATACACTCTCTTGAGATTCGGAATAACTTGTTTCCTGAACCGCTGTCCTTCCAGTAAACTTGTGCAAACAATTCCTGTCATGACAAATATGGCATCTAACAGGATGCAATCTGCCAGTACATGTGTTAGAGCAGCAACGGACCGATAAAGTGCACTTCCGCCTCCAACAGTTGGGACTAATGTCTCAAACAAATCATAGCCATAGTGCATCAACGGGCTTGATATCAGTAGGCACTCTAAAAATCGTGCTATTCCTCGCCGTATCTTGTATCTAGGCATGTTGTCTGATTCTTTGGATGCTTGCTTTGATTTCCATTCAAACCATTGTGCACCATAATCACCAGTAAGTGCAATTAATCCACCCGTTACACATTTTGTTAGTAAAGGTGTAGCGTCTAATAAAGATAGGTACCATGCAATGAATGCACTCGATAGCTTCGTTAATGACACAAGCGCTCCAGTACTGAACACCGCTGATATCGACAGTGCCGCTAAAATAACCCAAGGTAATCTAGAATTGGATGACTTCTTAATCAATCTAGTAGCAGCTGCTTCCGCGTCTGCTATCAGACTAGCATCACGTAGATGATAGTAAGAACCATCCCATAGCTCACCAGCGTCAATTGTTGCAACACCTAGTGATACCGTAGTCCCCTTCGTGAGAACTGCATTCGATTTTTGATCGGATAAGCATCCTATATCATGCCGATGATAAAGATGTTGTTGTTGTTGTTGTTGTTGAAATCTACGGACGAAAGGCCCTGTCGAGGCGAATCCGAGAATCCGGGTATCGGCTACCACGGCAGGGAGCACAAGAAGGAAAGCTACAAATGTTGTAAAGATAAGCTCCATCATATTCTTTGTTGTGTGATGATCTGAGGTAGTTGCAGAGTCGCGTTGTTTTTGTATGTTCCTCGCGGAATGCTTTTACTCTACCATAGAGGTGTCTATTCGTGAGATGCATGCAATCGGAATGGAATCTCAATGTAGCTGAATCAGCGCCACCAGCCACCACAACCACCAATTTCAATTGAGGTGGAGGGAAGTTTTGTTTTGTGTGGGCGGGCGGGCACATACGTGGAAGAACAAATGTCATTATTGTAAATATGCATTTTAAGAAACTGGATCTCCGTTCATGCGATGCATGAGACATTTTCCATTTCTCGAACGGAGAGAGAGCATCTCGATCTTGACAGAAGCCTCTATCGTACCTCAGAAGCCTTCACCTTCCAAACCTCGACTCCAAGCTAACGCAATAGGTGGCCTCAAGATCACTTCATGCAATGTTTTAGTATACGAGAAGAAGGTATTCGAGCAGTATAAGATGAGAATATCAGCTGCAACAGCAGCGCTGCTGGTAGCGGTGGAAGCAGTAGCCGACACTGAGCCGGCGGGCGAAAATCTGTCGAAGCTCAGCAGGCGTCACTTACTGTTCCAAAAGCATCGATTATTTCAGCCCAAAGTACGTCTTGATCTTAGAAATGATGACTCCGATGATAGCAGTACTAAACACAATAAGAAATCTAAAATGGGTGATAATTGGTATGAGCTTGATGAGCTTACAGTTGTTGAGACTACAGAAGCTAGCGGCGAGGAGAAGCAGGAGAAGGAAAAGCTTTCAGAGTATGTTATTGCAACTGATGAGAAGTGGGGACAGATAAAGGTGGCAGATGATGTAACTGCAACCTATTCTAAAGAAGAAGAAGACTGTACAGAGCTAATGCGAAGGCATCTCTCTAAGCAGGACAAAGCTGGAAAGGATAGTAAAGGGACAAGCACAATAACATCAACATGGCATGCATCGACAGCGGAAGCTCAAGCTGACAGTAAAAGCGGGAAAGCAAGTAAACGTGGCAAAAGAGCCAAGACAAAAAGCGGAAAGGAAGGCAAATCTTCGACCATTAAATGTCATACAGTGCCTCCCAAATCAAGCGACAAGCCAACTTTGAAGCCTTCTCAGGAAATACCATCGGGAACTTCATCCCCTACTTCCAGCCTAACACCCAAGCCTACTGAAGCCACTACTACCCCTACCCCTGAGTCCTCCTCTACTTCCACTGTCGTCACTGAATCGCCGGTAGCTTCTGACAAGACAGAATCTCCTACCAGTTCGCCCTCTGCTTCAGTTGACATTGTTACTGATGCACCAGTAACTTCCGCTGTTACTGCCTCTCCGTCTCCAGCCACGACCACAGAATCTCCTACAGGATCGCCCTCTACTTCCACAATTACCACCAAGTCACCTGTCACGCCCGTGACCACAGAATCTCCTACAGGATCGCCCTCTACTTCCACAATTACCACCAAGTCACCTGTCGCGCCGGTGATTACTGAATCTCCTACAGGGTCGCCCTCTGCTTCCACAGTTGCTACCAAGTCACCTACATCGCCTGAACTATCTGATTCTCCTAGTACTTCACCATCTGCTCCTGGTGCATCTGGTCTCACAAAGTTACCCACAGCAAATCCCATCTCATCGACAGTGACTGAAGCACCAGTCGCATCTAGCTCGTCGGAGGCTCCTAGTGCTTCGCCAGTTCCTTCGTCAACAACAAATTCGCCTAGTACAACTGTGATTACTGAGTCACCTGTGGTATCTGCAGAGACATGCACGTTCTGCGAAGGCGGCATCCCCAATCCAGAGCTTGTGGTTCCAGGAACAGGAGGTCAAACGTGTGCTGAGGTAAAGGAAAGTGCAGCTGATTACACTATTGGCAGTGAACTGTGTAACATAATCCAGGACGAACAAAGCTCGTGCTGTCCAGAGTCTACCGATGCGTGCACCTTTTGCAGCGGGGGCATCCCCAATCCAGAGCTTGTGGTTCCAGGAACAGGAGGTCAAACGTGTGCTGAGATGCGTGCACCTTTTGCAGCGGGGGCATCCCCAATCCAGAGCTTGTGGTTCCAGAAACAGGAGGTCAAACGTGTGCTGAGGTAGGAGTTGTCGCGGCTGGTAACACTGAAGGGAGTTCTACCTGCTCCACAATTCAAGAATCTGAAAGCACGTGTTGCCCTCAAAGTCAAGGCGGTGCGTGCACCCCTTTTGATCCAAATCCCTATACATTTGAACCTCCTAACAATGTCTTCCCCGAGGCTCCATGGTCAACAGGTGGCGATGGCGAATGGGCTATCGACGACACGAACGCACAGGAAGGAACATACTCCATTAAGAGTCCTAATCTTGAAGGAAGCGAAGGAGCAGCCTTCTCAAACGCAACCCTGGCTATTTGCGACGACTTTGGTGGTGGCGTTCTCAATTTCAATACACTAGCACCTGTCATTCCACCCCACGATGTTCTCGTCTGGTTTGTTGATGGAGTTGAAATTAGTAGACTCGCAGGTTCACCTGAGTGGAGAGTAATTTCAATTCCTCTCACTCCAGGAGCTCACCAGATTGATTTTCAGTATCAATATAACCCATTTGATCTTCCAGAACTACCAGACTCTTCGACAAGTAGAGAAGGCGCGGTGTGGATCGATGCAGTGGAATTAGTAGGTATGTAGAAAGTCCATATCCCGCCTACAGTCAACCTCCTTTAGAGCGCTGTCTTGCAAATAGCATGTAGATATGATGCATAAGTATTAGCTAGTTATTTATGTTATTACTATCCAAATGAAAATCCGAATCCCATTTGAACATTTTTTCGCGCATCCTTTGGACCATACCTCATTGGAACGGCGTATGTCAACTCAAATCTGCCCATGGGTGTGCCCATTGATACACCACCTCCAATGGCCACACGAGAACTATTCATTATTCGACTAAACGCTGATAACGATCCGAATCCAACTGAGGGGTCAACAGTTACGCATGTGCCAGCGTTTGCAAAACCGAATAGTCTTCCACCATTCTGTCGCAGTGTTGTAAAATATGAAGGGAACGGAATTGATGCTGCAAGTGTTGATGTATAGAACATATCACCTCCAAGAGAGTCTCCACCCGGTGTACTTGATCCTCCGTTTGTTGCTCGCGGACCTATACCCGCTGGTAAAAACCCTCGCAGCTGTCCCGGTCCGCCAGAGTAGAACCTATCAGACAATGGCATGCCTCCAACGTTGCTACAAAGTCCATTGAATGTGAGAGAACGAGCTATTCCGAAGTTCACTGAAGAATGTAACGTCATTCCAACAGTAGATTCCGATGTTTCTTCTTCCGTGTCGTTGTTAGATTCTATCCCCATGGTCATCATCCGTAACAGGTCTAAAGGGAAATGAAAAGCTCCGCCGCCCTTCAATTTCCAAAACCCAGAGTCTCCGGGTGGACCGGCAACTTCTCCAACAAGATGAGCATCATAGCCCATCGTTGGATCATACCGATCATCAGTAAGACTTCCATTCAGGTACATCCCCCCTGTTAGTGAGTGTTTGAATGCCGTGCCTGCTTGAATCGCGACTTCTGATGAACAATCTAATGCAAATGGAAATTCTGAGTGACGTCGTGGCAATGTATCTCTCAGGCAAGCATTCCAGTCCAAGAAGAAATATGGACCAGCCATCGTTTCGGGAGGCGAAGTAGATGGTTTGTTACCTCCTCCAATGCCTGGTCCACGTGAGGCTCCTCGGCAATGATTTGCCAAACGTACTCCAATCGATCGAGTAAATTCTTTTGATGATCGAGTAGCTTCAAAGTCTTGCTCTAGGCAAAGGGCATGTACACCCAGACTGATGTGAGAACCACCTCCTAAAGCATATTGAGCATCATCGTTCATGAATACTTGCATTTCATCAATGCCATCACTTGTCTTTTCCTTTTCTATTGATTCATCACCTACCAACCGTGGATCTTGTGGCATTAACCAATCATAAAGCGAACTATGTTTTGGTAACCAAGAGCATAGCGGTCTATCATGAGTAAACTTGAATGAAGATGCTCCTGTCTGATCAACAGAATACAATGCCGTGGAAATGTCAGCAAAGCCAGAAAGATTCGAGGCAGAAATGGAACTTTCAAATTGTAATTTTGGGAGCGCACCCAATGCTATTCCAGCGCCTCCCCCGAATGCATTCCCTGATGACATTCCACCACTTGTTCCTAAGGAAGATAAATCTTCCGAGTTGACACCACCGCCGATATAAATTTTGTACCAGCGCTTCTCTTTCAAACGTACTGTGACATCAAACATTTCATATGCACTTTGCTGTTGCTCTGGACTGACATCATCGTCGTTGTTGATTCTCGTATCTTGATCATTTCCAATGTGTACTTGAACTGAGTCATAACATCCTGTGCCCTCTAAATCATTTATAAATCGTTGCACTGCAACACTATGATCACCAAGAGTCAGTTTGGAAGGTGATTGACCTCCACCCATTGGCAATCCAGCCTCTAGTAGACGTGCATTGATAAAGTCGCTGCTCGTTCTAATAGAATCATTTGATTTGTTGCTGCTTCCGCCATCATCATCTGTGATGCTAGTAACTTTCGCAGGATAGTTCAGTGGCAGAGAGTATGCAGATAAGTACTCAGCTTTCAACTGTTGCATTTTCTCCCTCATCTTTTGCTCACGCTGGAGCTGAATTTGGCGCAGCTGCTCTTGGTACGCCTGTTGCTGCCGCTCTTGTGCACTCATTGTGTTTGCCCCCATCTTATTCTGCTCTGAGTGCTGGCAGTGCTACTTAGTGTGCCTGGTGATTGCACTGACTTTGCCTCTGCCTCGTCGGGGAGATAATATTCTTGGTCCTAAATTGATCCATTTATCCCAAATGATCCCAATAATTTCAAGAAACGTGTCTTAAACACAAGAAACAGTATTTTTGCATTATCTTAAAAACCTTAGATAACCCCATAAAAATGACTCCCAAAATGACCCCAAATGACCCACCTGGCACAGGTTTCCGAGTTGTTTTCCACATCAAGCATCCAACAGTCCAACACCTTACTTACCTCTTACCTGCAGGCTTACGAGCCCTGCTGCTCTTCCTAGTTGCAGGCTTCACGGCAGTGCAACAGCAGCAACCACAGAAACAGCCTGTTGTTTGTAGGAGTTGGTGAAAATACTGTTAAATGTATTACCGTAATAACAGATCTAACTCTATTAATACTCGATTTCAATGCAATTCTTCAGCTGTGTCCAATACGAATGCTATTATTTAGTGCTTTCTTACAAAAGTAGTAGCTTTTAATATTGTTTCTATTAAACTAGCGCAAATGCTATGACTTCGGATTCACAACTAAAATTCACGCAGATGCGATGTAATAATACAAACACTGGTATGCGATGGCAACTCACCGAAGCAGAATATCAATTGAACCATAATCGATCCCATGCCACTAAGGACAAGAAAATCCCCCCCCCCCCAGCAGCAGAATCTGAGGCTATGCTACATACAACACACCCATGCCGGCAATATTGCACTTGGGACAGTTGTGCTTGTTGTACTTTCGATTACCACACACCACAGGGTCCCCAATAACGTCTGCAGGAATGGCAAAACTTACACGCTGACGATTGTAACGCTTCCATGATAGGGGGTCGTCGTCCTCATCAGAAGAGGGGAGGGGGTCTAGATCAACGAAAGACCATCACCACGGTCCTGAACGCAAGTTTGGGAGTTGTTCACACCCAATCGCCACACAGGGGCGGCGGAAGAAGAGG